>CDFF01072266.1:9217-31228 GCA_000826265.1 Acanthamoeba culbertsoni
CCGCGCGCGACCCTTCGCCCCCCCCCCATGTCCACATGTCCACAAAAAATGTACCTCAAATGGTTTAACCTTTTTTTTTAACACAGCTGCAGAGGCTGCTGCCGGACTTTCTACGGGGACAGTCCCAGACCACCGTCGGCGTCGCGTCCGCAGCTGCGCCGGCCGATGGACCAGCCGGTGGATCGCCGGCCCCTGGTAGCACTCCCTCCTCCTCCTCCTCTCCAACCCCATTCCTCCAATCCCCCCTCCACTCCTCAAACGGTCGCGCGTTCAGACAGGCAAAAGCGTTCCAGTGCAACATGCCCTCCATCTCCGATTCCGACGAATGGCATGGGTTCGTTCTCTCTGCTCTCTCTCTCTCTCTCTCTCTCTCTCTCTCTCTCTCTCTCTCTCTTCCCCTCTCCGTTTTAAAGGGGTAGTAATGGGTGGTGGTGATGATGATGATGATGATGATGATGATGATGATGATGATGATGATGATGATGATGATGATGATGATGATGATGATGATGATGATTGTTGCTTCGACAGGCACGGCAGTAGTCAACGAGACGGCGGAGATTCGCACAATGGCCACTCCGCTTTACCTCCGCCACAGAAACGTGAAAGCCGCAGAGGGCGATGGTGCAGACGAAGGGGACGGCCAGAAAACAGTCTATCAGTTCTCCGACACGGTCGCGGTCAAGACCACAACGACCAGACCCGTGCCATCGCCAGCCGCCGATGGAAAGACGAAGAAGCCGGAGGCGGAGTCGGGGAGAGTCGCCACCAAACGAAATGCGGTGTACATCCCGACCTTCATCTCCCGCAGCATCAGCCTCTTCAAGGGCGCCAGCGGAAGCGACAGCACTTCCGACACCTCGGGAGCGCGAACCCCGTCCTACGCCTTGGCCCTCGAGAAAGAGGGGTGGCGGGAGGGAGGGCGGAAGGGGGAAGGGGAGTCGCACAAGCAAAGCGCGCTGCAGCCACCCGCTTCGCCCATGGAGGGCTTCCGCAAGCAGCGTCCGTTGAGTCAGTACCTGCCGAACGACCGGTGCGCCCCCCCCCCGCTTCATTCGCCCCTTGGTGGCAGCATTTATTGGGTGAACTGACAGGCGCGTCCGCAGAAGCGTCATCACTTACAGTATGTTGGTGGTGCTGTTCCTATCGCTGCTGCTCAATCTATACCTCCTGTTTGTGGCCGACAGAGGGTATTGCCCACAACCCTCTCGAACGGAGCAGGCCAACGCGCTTTATCAAATAAGCAAACTTGTAGAATGGCTCTCCAGCACCACGAAATAAAACACCTTCATAGGTGATGCTTTCATTCACCTCCCGGGAGAGACGGAAGGTGTCATGTTAGGCCAGAAGTATCAGGCCACACGAGAAAACTTTCTGCTCTCTCACTGCGCTCTCCCTCGCTTCTGTTACGCCAAATCTCGGCCCCGTTGATCTGCCCACTGCTCGTTCCTCTTCTTCCTAAACGGCTTGCTCTCCCGCTTTGGCCGACGTCCACGTTGTTGTTGTTGCTGCTGCTGCTGCTGCTGTCATTGGGTGCTGCTTGCTGCTGGCCAAGTATGGGCGCAGTTTCTGCGCTAATTTGCCAGGGTGGATGTTGAGGATAGACTGAACCAACACGAAAGGGGCCTGGCTGCCTTTATCCATCAGCCCTTCCAGGCTCGCGTCGTCTTCCATCTCCTGCATGCTCCATATGCTTGCCCCGGAATCATAGACGCCATGCCCTTTCGTTCCCATGTAAAATGGAGCGAATAGTTGTCAACTAGCTAGATGATGACGGCGCATGCAAGAGACGAGAGTGATGTGCGCACGCACCCAAGTACTCATGGTACTCTTCGAAGAGGCGATAATGGATAGCGGTGATGAAATAAGTGGTGTACTCGCTCCAGTGCGGATACTCTTGGCCCGCGGCAACGACCCATTGTCGGCCATACAGTTCCTCCAATCGCTGGGGGAGCGGATGGGGGGGAAACGAAACAACAAAACAAAACAAAACAAAACAAAACAAAACAACAAAGAAAAAAACAGCTAAGCGGCCTAGTTCGAGTTCTAGATTGGTGTGCAGGAGTAGAGAAGAAGAAGAAGAAGAAAAAGCAGAAGAAGAAGAAGAAGAAGAAGAAGAAGAAGAAGAAGAAGAAAAAGAAAAAGAAGAAGAAGAAGAAGGAAAACAAACCCGTAAGGCAAGAAGAGATATGCGTCGATGCAAGATCTGTGGGGTGACGCCAAAGCAGCAGTGGTCCGTCTCTTCCTCGTCCGGTTTCCCCCAGCCGAGCAGCTGCTCCGACTGTTGCCACCAGTCCGGGTGAGAGCGGTACCGCTCCGGGTTGTACGTGGCTTTGTCGTCACGGATAAGTTGGCCAAACTCGAGAGGCCTCCGCAGCAGAACGTCCGCATCCAGCGTCAGGTAGAAATCGGTCCTAACAATGCAGCTCACCAGCAGCTTGAGAGCCATCTGCCGGTCGTCTCCCGATACGCTTGACGGCAATACCCCTAACAGTTCCGACTCTGCCCCATGGAATAGACACACCCACCAATTATTATTATTATTATTATTATTATTATTATTATTATTATTATTATTATTATTATTATTATTATTATTATTAGGCACCTGCAATAACCCTGATTGGCACGACGGTATCTCCTCGGGCAAGAGATGCGAACGCCCATGCCTCGTGGTCTGGCAACAGTAAGAGTAGCCTGAGAGAAGGAGAGTCAGGTTCCAATTGGAGAAAACAGGGGAATGACGGGGAGCCGTACTCTTCTACAGCATCGGGAGAAGCAAACTTGTGACATGATTCAAGCAGGAAGAGGAGCTGCGGAGTGTCCCGTAGAGTGCAAGGCAGCACCATCGTCAGCTTGGAAACCGTGCCGGTGGTTTGTGGCACAGCTCGCAGAGAAGCTGTGCCACAAGACCCATCCATGTCAGCGACTGCCGAAATTACACGCAGGGGGAACACGAACCGTTGGCAGCGAGTTCACTCAGAGACGGAACTCGCGAGACCTCTTCTGTTGAGATGGGCGGCTCCAGCGGGCGTGGGGTGTACATGGTACAATAGAGGGACACCAGGACAAAGAGAGCACATGCAGAGGCCACGATGGGGAGACGGTACGGCTGGCAGTGCAAATGGTTAAGATGGTGGTTTGTTTTTCTCCCACAGGCACATGACATGCGTACCATCAACGAACGAAGGCCCATCTTTGCTTTGGGGGAAGAGCTTGCTCTCCTTGTCTGTCCGGAGTCTCGGAAAAAGAATTAATTTAAACATTAAATTGCGGGTTGTGGTCTTTATTACGCCAACGGGAAATTTACTATGTCAGCGGAGTTCCTCTGCCACGACCCTTCCAGATTGGGAGGTAGGACCCGTCCTCAGAGGTTGCGCTCTTTCTCGTTTTGAGCACGATGGGGGAGTCTGCCCGCCTCCTCTCCCGTTGCGTAAAGTCCCATACAATGAGGTTTTTATCCTTGCTTCCCGAGACGATCCGCCTGGAATCGAACTGAAGGCACATCACCGCGTCCGTGTGCCCTGTGATATCGAATGTATAGATTCAGTTACTTACATGAGCTGCGTTTTTTTTGCCCTTCATAAGATAATTAGGTTACCCTTAAGTGTGGTGAGACATTTTCCGGTGTGCATGTCCCACAGCTTGATGGTTTCATCGAAACCGCCAGACGCCATTTTGGCTTCGTCGAACTTGAGGCACCGAACCCAGTCTACACCACATCACACAGCCAACCAAAGCCAGCATCAGTTCCGTTCATCTGTGGAGTATTCTATACCTATATATATATATATAGCGCTAGGGATTGCAATTACCCGTGTGTCCTTTAAGAGTGTGGAGACATTGGCCAGTGTTGATATCCCATAATTTTATCGTGCGGTCGTTGGAACCGCTCATGATTTTGTTTTTATCAAACTGAAGACATCGAATCGAGTGCGTGTGTCTTTTTCCCCCAGCGCGGAGTGACGAACAGTCAACCAACCGACAGTCGCACATGGATGGATGGATGGACGGATGGATACCGTTGTAGTGTCATCGTGCACACGCCAGTGTGGAGATCCCACACCCGAATCGTTTTATCATTGGCTCCCGACACCAGCCGGTTACCCTCAAACTGAAGCGACCATACCCGCCCGGTGTGGCCCTGCAGCGTAGCCTGGGAAATATTAAGAGAAACATACTCGTTTAGTTTTTGTCCTTTGATTTTTTTTTTTTTTTAAAACAAATCACTCTAAACAGAAAAAACACACACACACACTAAACACAAAAGATATAAATTACCAAGCATTTCCCGGTGACAAAGTCCCACACTTTGATGCTGTTGTCAGCACTTCCCGTGACAATGCGGTCCTTGTCGTATTGTAGACACATAACGGCATCCGAATGACCGACCAATCGCTTCGTGCAACGAACCGCAGCCTCATCTCCATTGGTTTGGTCCAACTCTTCATGAAGTCTTAGTTTTTTTTTCGGTTTGCGGCTCGTTTCTGCAATAGGAGGCTTACCGAGATCTCGAATTTGCCAAATCCTTACAGTTTTGTCTGCGCTTCCCGACACGATGCGCTCGCAGTCATGTTGTATACAGTAGACCGAATCAGTGTGTCCTTCGAAAATCGACTGTCAGCCGTTGCAATGTAACCAAAAGCTATCGGGAACCGTTACCCGATAGGGTGTGCTTGCATCGGCGAGTCTTGAAGTCCCAAATACGGATTTCCCGGTGAACGCTCCCGGTGATGATATTCCGATTATCAAACGACAAACATAGTATCGGACCTTTGAGAGAAATGTAGCAAGATAAATATAGACTGTTCAGTTTGATATGGAAATAGCGAAGAATTCCACCGACCGGAGTGTCCTGGGACGGTCTTGATGGAGTATTCTCCGGTCTTCCAGTGGCGCTCCACCTTCTGTCTCTCTTCGAAGAAGGTCTTCCATGAAGTCTCGTCCGTGGGATAAGACGTCCGCTGCTTTCGCCTGGCGGCCCATTTTACGCCGTACAATCGCCGCCACAGCTCATCGTCATCTGCCAATTGCTTGTGGTGCTAACCAATCAAGGCAAGAGAAAAAAAAATGATGTAGTATATAAGCGCAGAGTCCCAAATGAAGCAATATGAGGAAGGTTCCCACCCTGCACAGGAGGGCTACAGTGTTCAATTCGCTTGCGCTGAGATAGGACAAGATGTGTAGTTCTATTTCTGTACACCAGCGGTAAGAGGCAAGAATGTGCATTTCAAATGGGCGGTGCTCACCTCGAGGCAGGACAGAAAAGTAGCCTGCAGAGGCCGCACGAGAAGACACGTTATGGTCCGCCTGTGCAGGCAAGAGACGTGGTATGAGGAGAATACGAAAAAGTGGTATGGTGGGAAGGGTGAAAGGGGAAGAAGCAGGTACAAGAAAGGACAGAAAGAAGTTGGCGCGGTCGAACTGGATGGAAAGCTCCTCCTCGAGCATTTGGAATACGGAAAGGGAGTCCGAAAAGTAGGCGTATACGCAATTCTCAGCCACAAACTCAGACAAATCTTCCATAAGTGCCTTGACCATGGACACTTTATGGTGCAGCACCTGCGCAACACCCGTAAGGCCACTCATCTTTAGTGAGAAGGCAGCTGTTGCGCAACCAAGAACAAGGAAAAGAAACACAAAGAAATTTTACGCTGGCATCTGAAGAAGGCAGCCAGGCCGCTGTAATAATACCCTTTTCCGGTTTTCTTTGATTGCTTTTACTGCACAACCCACACATGAGGCGCACCACCACAACCCTGCTCAAGACACGCCCCGTTATTCACCAGCGAGTGACGGCTGGTGTCCTCAAGCCTGCTTCCGCCTGGTCCTTCCTCGCTTCGCGGTCTTTCGCCACAAAGGGTAGCAGATTAATTATCGATCAATTTTCAAAGATCACGGGCGAGAAGCGTCCCGAACTGACACTAAATCTTGCGCAGTGCCATCCGATCTTAAATACACCAAGTCTCACGAGTGGGTGCGCGTGGACAACGGCGTCGCTACTGTGGGTATCACCGACCACGCCCAAGACTCCCTGGGTGAGGTTGTCTTTGTTGATCTCCCCGAATCCGGGGCTACTTATGGCCAGAAGGTGCCATTTCCGTCGTTGTGGGGTGATTTTCGTCAATAATTACAAATACTCGCCCTTTACCTCCTTGCAGGAATCCTTCGGTGCTGTCGAGTCGGTGAAGACCGTGTCCGACATCTACGCCCCCGTGGCTGGCGAGGTTGTTGAGGTGAACGAGGTACCACCATACTCAACACCGTTATTTTCTTGGTGGTCACAATTATAATGGTCGCCGTTTTGCCACAATAACCTCCGCAGGACCTTAAGGACAAGGAAAAGGTGTCGAACATCAACAGCGATCCTTATGGCAGTGGTTGGATGATCAAGCTCAAGCTTTCCAACCCCTCTGAAGTCGATGCTCTTCTCGACGCCAAGGCTTACGAGGTTTCCCTTCCTCTCCGTACCCATCTATTTTGTGCTATTTTGCATGAAATTTATTCGATAATTAGTCCTCCTCATCACGATTGGTTAATTTTATTCCCTGCAGGAGCACTGCGCCTCGGACGCTCACTGAGCCAGCAGGCATGTGCCTTATGGGGAAGGCAGTGTGTTATCAGTTTGCTTACACAAAACGAACAATACAAGCTCTCTACAGCATAGGATCTTCGGTTCTTCTTCTTCTTCGTATTTACAGCCATGTGTTGTCCTCCTCTTCCTCTTCTGTCTCGTCGTACTCGCCGTTGTAGTACCGGTCGCCTGCAGCTTGCCACTGGGAGCCGCCTTCATCAGCGACGATCTTAATAACGCCGTCGGGCGATATGCTCCAGGTCGTGTTCTGCGATGTGGTCTCGTCCGCCGAGAGTGAGACCAAGCGTATATGTTCCTGGTACTTGCCTGTCTTCCACAGCTCCAGCAGTCGTTCATACAGGACGGCCATCTGCTCCTCCCGCTCTGGCGGTGACCGATAGCGATAGACGGGTGAGAAACCGGTAAGGAGAAGGAAGCGCCAGTAAGAATACCGTCGCCCTCTGGCATCGCCATCGCATCAAGCAACAGCTCCTGCAGCTCGTATACTTCGGCCAGCTCGTCTTCATCTTCGAAATTGATGTCCTCTGCGTTTCCTTCCCAGATTTCTTCGCCACCGGCGTGAGCGCCTTCGGCGCGACTGATATCCCTCAGCCACGCTATGTAGGGACGTATTCGTTGTTTGTCAAAATGCTCTTATGCCAGGCGGGACAGAAGAACGTACACAGCTCAGGACCGAGGGAGATATTGCGTGTGGATCCGCGACGTTTGACGGCTTGCATTTTCCTTATAATTCTGTGCAGACACTCCAGTTTGTCGAGATAGAGCGTCCGTGCCTCCGCCCGCTTATCTCGTCGATTGCGATTGCTGGAGACATCAGGTGTCTCGCCTGAACTCGCTTCGCTGATGTCCTCCCCAGAGCTGCCGAAAACGCTCTCAGGCGAGTCATCGGGTTCTACACTTTCGCCCAATACATCAGATACAAAAAATAAATATGAAGTATATATATGTAAATATATTTTTTTTAATTAAAAAAATAGTCAAATAATGAGGGAAAACTACCAGTCACGTGCGTGGTGGAGTGATGAAGAAAATCAGCAATTTTAATGATGCGATTGGCTAGTGCATGAAAACGATTCAAAGTCCCGTGGAATGTAAGGAGTTGTTGTGGCGTTCGCTGGTCAGAAGCTTGTGAAAGCTCGTTCTCTAGAAGTATCATCTCGTTAAAATGTGAACTCATGGAGCTTACACATCCATAAGGTGAAGAGCTGTCGCAATCTACGACTTCCACGTCACTAGTCGCGTCGATGCTGAGAAGCGGGATAACAAAACTGGCGAGTATCGCTACCCAGACCAGGTGTGGATCCATTTTTATTTAATTTCTCGGATTTCTGCTTTTTTATCTTCCAAAAAAGTTCGCGAAACGGAAATGGCTGTCGATTTCTGATGGAAAATCGAAAGAAGAAAAAAGGGTTTTTTGTATTAACAATGTCGTAACAACAACCATTAACAACTTGATAGTACTTTGTTAAAAAGGGAATATAATGATAATAATGTGATCTATGCACAGAACTGAATATAATTTTTAGGTTTTCGGCCTTCTGTCTTTGTGCATTTCTTGGTTCCTTTCCACTGCGCTACGTCACACCCAAGCTGTACAATTTTATTGGAATCAAAAAACAAGGCCACGTGGGCAATCTCAGCTGTCCTCCTGCGTGCATATAAGCGCTCGTGGGCACAACCCAGCATCCTCCAGTGTTTGGTTCCTATGGAAAGGAGAGTAAGCACTGAGGGCTTCGTACAAGTCTTGCTCGATCAGAATGTACCAATCATTTAGCCTCTTTTGCGGATACGTGGTGACGAAATGATAGCTTGGCAAAATGTAACGACTAATCAGCGGCTCGTCAAGTTCCTGTTGTGATTCCTCTCCTTGGCTCATCGCACTGTGCGATCTCTCCTCGTCTTCTCGCTTCGCAGCCTCGAGCAGCTGGAGGTCGACGAAGTGCTTAACATTGCGCAGAGTATGGTCGCCCCAGAACTTACGTTCGAGGCGTGACCCGTTTCTGAGTCGAATGACCAGCGCGCACGTCTTGCGCGCCCCCTCCGTCCTCGCTCGCTCGATCACCTCCCGCTCTGGTGTCACCTCTTCCGGCACGATCTCGCGCAGTCGTTCTATCTCGCTATCACGTTTGAGCACTAGAGACAGAAGCTTGGCCTCCGCTTCTTCACCTTTCTCCTCCTGGCGCTCGGCCTCCTCGCGCAGCCGTCGGGCTTCCTCCTCTTCCTGGCGTCGCTTTCGCCTTTCCTCTTCTTCGCGCTCGCTTTCCTTGATCTGGTCCATGAGGAGCGTTTCCTGATATTCACGCTCTTGTTGCTCACGCAACGTGCGTCGTTCCTGCTCTTCAGCCTCTCGCCTGCTTTCTTCCATGGCTTGCGCCAGCACATCGTCCACACTAGATCCCAATTGATTGTCCAACGCTTTAGGACGACCGTTTCGGGTTAGCTAGACAAGGCGAGAAGAAGAGTGAAAAGAGGAACGCACAATGGGCGGAAGGGCGGTAATGAGCGGGTTGTTCATTGGCTGAAAGCAGCGCGTCCTCCTCTTCGGCCTGCATCTCTCTATGGAGAGCCGAATTGAAGGAATGAAAGTAAAGGTCCGGGAAAGGTTGGCTGTACCTTGCCAGTTGGCTGTCCGTGAGCCCTCCGAAGCAGGGCCGAGGGCCGGGCGAAGGTGGGATGGGATCCCGCGAGGGGAACCATGACGAGGTGGCGGGAGGCAATGCCCCATGCGGTGGACCAGTCCATCGCAAATCGAAGGCAGAGGGCTCCAGCGGAGACGAAGGCAGTGGATCAGTTTGGACAATCCTTCGTTGATCCTCTTCTTCCGCCTGCAACTGATGCGCCAAGAGCTCATCGTCGCACGTGTCGGGCACACACAAGCCACTCAAATCGCTAGTGTCTGAGATCTTCGAGGTTGGTAGAGGCCTGGCAGAATTCGTTCTCAGTCGCTCCATCGTATCCGGGTTTAGATTGTCAAGCATATCAAAAGAGTCCATCTCTCGCTCGATTTCCCTTTCCTGTCGTGCCTGCTCCAGTCTCTCGTTTTCGCTCATTGCTAAAGCAAGTTGCAGCTGTTCCTCCTCTGTCATCTGCTCTGACGTTCTTTGTGGGGGGTTTTGATTTAAGTGATCGAAGGCCATGCGCACACCTTCGCGCACCAACAACCCGAACAAGTCCATGGCCCAGTGCAGAACAATAAGTTCAGACAGCTGAAAAGAAAAAATATATTTGCATTCTTTTCTGCTCCGCGTAAAGCGAGGAACCGAGAAGCAAGTAACACCTTGCACTAAACATAGTTAATCAATGGATTGAGCTTCCTGGTGCAGCAGTTTCCGGCAGTAGACGTGCAAAGGCAGTTGGTGGAATCCAGTTCTGGAGTCATACCCACAAACCAGAACCAACAGAATAACTCATGCTCTGGGGTGCCTGAGTACTGTTTTTGGATTGGTTTGGCGCACGAACCTGAAACTCGAGGTGAGCAATAAAGCTGCCTCCTAGACTAAAAATGCCCACCTGACACAATTTTCAACTCGTTGTTGAGTACTGCGGACTCGTAGTTGGAGATCAATTGCGTGGAGAGCTCATCCGTGCTGTCACCACCGAGTTGCGCGTGCTCAACCGAGAAGACACAGAATGTTGGTGTATCGAAAATGAGGCCTGTGCCCGGATTTAGGCGTGCGTTATCCTATCAGTCATGTGGATATCCTTTACCTCCCTCCTCAACCGGTTTAAGAAGCTGGTAATCCAGATCACATATGGCCTTCTCAACAAAGGTATCGATCCAAGGAATGTTATTGAACCCATTATAAACCTCCGCAGCCGCCACGGATAGGTTAAACGCCATGCTGAGTAGGCCTGGGTGCATCTAGGAGCAATGATCAATAAGAATACCGCACGGCATTTTGGTGACCACTTACATCAGGAAACAGGTCTGCGGTGTCGGACAATCGTTTGCTAGCAATCAAAGTCTCTGAAGAAGAAGAAATTAGATAAGGAAGAGTACAGAAGCACAATTTCCTAAGCGTTATGTACGTAAGTGCTTAGAGACCCATTCCTCTTCCACTAAAGGAGCCCTGTAAGCCATTATCTCGTAATCGAACTTAACAGGAGCGTCTAAATTTCTTGGGCCAGGAATTGGTGGAGTAGACTTCTTTTCCTTTCTTCCATGATTAGATCTGGTTCTCACGTTCTCTCGTTCAACTCTTGAACGGCTAGAAGTTAGTGAAGATATCTATTATGGGGAAGAAACGAAACTCACTGAAGTCCGTTGTTTTCCAGCCCTGCCCTCCTCGCTTGGATCTGACCAGGCAGTTAGATGCCAGCATCATGATATGACTTGAGATTGCGAGTAGGGGTACCGCTTCCACTTTGAGTTTTATCTTCTCTCGAACGTCATCCATAAGTCGAGGATCATTGATCAGCCGGTCAGCTCCATCCTTAACACACATGAGCCAGGTCATGCGATTCATGCGGTGGTCTGAACCAAAGGAGAAGAACGTACTTTTTTCTTCACTCGCCCTGAGGAGAGGCCGCATAGGCAGGCAGCTATAACAAGAACAAGCAAGAGTACTTGGTTGGTGGCCAACATCCTGGCGCTTCGTGTCTTTTCCCTACAGTTTCCTTCCGAACAGGCACGAAGCGAGATAAAAAAGCCAAATCCGGCAACAAGAAAAAATGAAGAATCGATGAAAAGTTTAAGAAATACACAAAGTGAAAAAAAGTCCCTTGATTTCTCCATCATAAGCATCACGAAACGCATTTATGGCGCACTACCCCAGGAAGTGGGTTGCTAAGGTACATCCATGCTCATAGATTTGAGGTACCTTTTTTTTCTTTATTATTAACATGCCTGAAATAGCCACCTGGCGAAGGAGACGGTGGATCAGGAGGGGCGATTCCCATTGCCCAGGGTGCGGGGGGTGGCCGTGGTCGGGGTAGAGGCCACAGAAATCAGTCACACGCGGAAGAGGGGTACGACACGTTTTTTTCTAGTTCTTCGCCCTACATTCATAATTCTAATCTTGAATCCCCTCTGTGTAGTGTTGTTGATCATGGAACCATGACCAACGGTGCTGCAAGTGGAGGACGTGGGAACAGAGGCGGCCGTGATGTACATAGGAAGGAGAAGGCCGCACGCGCAGAGAAGGCTGCCGGCGCACACGCACAAGCAGAACAGCCACCCAATACTGCCGGTGGCGCTAAAGGAGAGCGTGGCAGCCGTAGCGGCGATAGAGAGAGGCAGAGGACGAAGAAGTCGTCCCGTTCGACTGCAAAGACGGACGTCGAGTACGAGCTCGAGAAGAAGAAAAGAGAAGAAGAGCGGGCGCGCCGTCGCAAGGAACGCGAGTTGCGAAAGAAGAACGAAGCCGCCGCCGCGGAGCCGCCCAAGACCGAAGAGCAACTGCGCGAAGAAGCCGAGCAAAGGCAGCGCGAAGAGGAGGAGCGTAAGAAGCGCGAGGCCGAGGAGGAGGAAAGGCGGCGCGCAGAGGAAGAGGAGCGCAAGCGGATTGAAGAGGAGGCGCGCAAGCGGCGCGAGGAGGAGGAACGCCGCAAGCGCGAGGAAGAGGAGAGGAAGCGGATTGAGGAGGCGCGCAAGGTGCGCGAGGCCAAGCTCGCCCTCCGCGAGGCCAACATCAACGCCAAACCCGGTATGACACACACACACACACACCCTTCCCCCCCCCCGCGCTTACGCCTCATAGTGGATATACTGATTGGGCTGGGCGGGGTTGCATATGTGACGCAGATCCGAACCTGCGCGGAGACTCGAGCGTGAAGAAGAACGCAACGTTCGTGCGCAAGCTGGCCAAGATCACGGAGGACCAGAAGGACAAGCTGGCGGCCGAGCTCGCCACATTAAACACCAGCAAGTTCATACCGGAGGCCGTCAACGCCATTGCGCAGGAGCTCACCGTCGTGCTCAAGCCCACGGACATCAACGCCGCCGTGCAGGTGTGCTCGCTGATGCACCAGCGCTACGGCGACTTCGCCAAGCAGCTCGTGCCGGCCCTGGTCAAGTCGTTCGAGGTGCCCGGCAAGACCGAGGCCGACACCGTGCGCAAGAAGCGGGTCGTGCTGCGCCTGCTGTGCGAGCTCTACCTCGCCGCGGTCTACACCGACATCACCGTCCTCATCTCCATCATCAAGGACCTGGTCCGCCACTCTCCCCCTCATTCCCACTTCTTCCTCTCCTCCTCCTCCTCCTCTTCCTCCTCTTCCTTATCAGCACAAGCTCACCTTCGGTGCAAACGTGCGGACAGGTCAACACGAACGGACCTGATTTTAAGGGAGGCGACCGCGAGCATTACGTCAACACGTTCCTGAACCACCTCATGCTGCTCGTCAGCTTCACTCGCGCCGTCGGGGAGGACGTTCTGGGCATCGTGCCCGAGAAGCACCAATTCTCGCAGGCGGAGGTATGCTTTTTCTTTTTCTTTTCCTTTTCCTTTTTGCCTTACGGCTTGTCCCCGCCTCTCCCTGCTTTGTTGTTAACCAATCATCGATGGTGGCCTGCGCAGCCGCTGCCCCCGTTGGACGACGTGGCGACTCCGGAGCAGAAGGATCGCTTGGTCATGATGGTGAAGCACTTCTTCAAGGCCGCGTGCGAGCTGCTGGTTGAGGACCACAAGGTACTGAGTACTGCTCAGTCCACCCCACTTTTATTTGTGTGTGTGTGTGTGTTGGCACTGAACTCCTCTTCCTCCTCCTTCACTCCTCCCCCCCCTCCCATGTGGAAAACCCTCAGAGTTTGCGGACAAAGGAGAGGGAGAACAACAAGGTGCTGCAGACTCGCGGCGAGCTAAGCGAGACCGACAAGGCCATCTACGACAAGATGCGCAAGGTACCATTTTCCTCGGACGATCGACTCGAATCTAGGGAAATTTAAGTGAATATTCTCTTCCTCCTCCTCTTTCTTCTTCCTCCTCCATGCTAGTCCTATGATAAGCTGCAGCTCAACGTGTCCGCGCTGGCCGAGCTGCTGAACGAAGAGCTGCCGGCGCTGCCTGAAGAGGAGACCACCACGCGCATTGTCATCTCGGATAGCGGCCAGACATTCAAGGTGCGACACCTGGATCGAATCCACACACCTCTCCCCCAAACAATCTACCAATTGGCCAATATTTTTGTCGGCAACAATCGCGCATTCCTAACCACAAAATAAAATAAAAATAAAAATAAAAATAAAAATAAAAAAATAGCCTGGCGCCAAGGCGGCGGAAGTGGAGCCCATCTGGAACGACGAGGAGACGCGGTCCTTCTATGAAGACCTGCCCCAGCTGCGCGCGCTGCTGCCCGCCATCCTGTTCGGCGACAGCAAGAAGGACGAAAGCGAGGTATAGGCACACACACACACACACACCCCTCGCTTTTACTACTACAATTGCCGAACGCTCTTCTCATGTGCGCTTTGTGGTTGTTTCCGATTGGGTATATCTACAGGAAGCGGAAAAAGACAAGGAGAAGGAAAAAGAAGCTGCCGAAGGGGCGGAAGGCAAGGTGGACGCGGCGACCGCGAGCAAGAGGGCCGAGGAGGCCGCCGCCGCCGCGGATGCCAAGGAGAGGGAGGAGGAGAAGATGTCTGTGGGCGGCGTCACGCTCGAGGAGCTGCTGCAGCGTCTGCCCAACTGCGTGAACAGGGACCTGATCGACAAGGCCGCCACGGACTTCTGCTACATCAACACCAAGGGCAACCGCAAGAAGCTCGTCAAGGTAGCCCTCTCCTCTCCTCTCCTCTCCTCTCCCCCATTCACACGCTCACACAACAACCAATCAAACCCGATTGGCCCACCCCCCTCCCCCCGGGATGTTTGGATCACGGCAGACCCTCTTCAACGTGCCGAGGAACCAGCTGGCCCTGCTGCCGTACTACTCCCGCCTGGTGGCCACACTCGCCCAGGCCGGCATAAAGGACGTGGGGCCCGCCCTCGTGGCCCTGGTAGGCTCTCCCTCTCCGCTTTCGCTCTTCTCCCTGCCTCCCCCCCTTCCGCTATTCCGTTCATTTTTCTCCAGTGTGAACGATACCGGCGTAACTCTAGAGCTTGTTGTTCTATTCCAGTTGGAGGAGGAATTCAACTACTACCTCAAGAAGAAGGATCAGATGATGATCGAGACCAAGCTCAAGGTAACCTCACACATCCCCTCCCCCCTTATCTATAAATAGCGTGTATATCCACTTCCCAGCGTGTTCGATTTACAGAACATCCGTTTCCTGGGCGAGCTCGTGAAATTCCGCGTGTGTCCGGTCCACCTGATCTTCAACTGCCTCAAGGAGTGCCTCGACGACTTCGTCCACCACAACATCGAGGTGCGAAGAAATCCTTCTCCCCCCCCTCCTCCTCCTCATCCATCTGTACTGGAAATGGCTAAAATTCATTGATTAATCAGGTGGCATGCGCGCTTGTCGACCAATGCGGTCGTTTCTTGTATAGAAATCCAGAGACACATGTCAGGACCAAGAATATGGTACGCTGATCACTGTTTCTTTCTGACCAATAGGATTTCGGGCCTCTGACGCTCTTCTGTGACACAGCTGGACATCATGATGCGTCTGAAGGGAAGCAAGAATTTGGACAATCGGCTCGCCAACAATGTGGAGAATGCATACTATCAATGCATTCCGCCGGAACGCCCTGCCCGAAAGGTTCCTTCGAAACTTTCAAAATAGATAAGGAATTTCTTCATCCAATAACACTCTTGCTCACTTACATGTTGTGTCAATGTCTGTCCCACATAATATAATAGGAGAAGACGATCCCCCCGATGGTGCAATACATGCACAAGCTGGTTTACAACGATCTCAATCGTCACACGGTCAAAAATATCCTCAAGCAACTCCGCAAACTGCCGTGGGACCCAGAAAACGAGGTGAGAAAACTTGGAATTTCTTCCACTTCCGTTGCAATGCAACCAGGATAAAGGTGTTGATCCACGTTCCCTTTGTGTGCAGGCCCAGATTCTGGACACGTTCGTGAAAATCCACCGGGGCAAGTACGGAAACATTCACATCGTGGCCTCGCTCGCGGCCGCGCTGTCGCAGTACCACGATATGATGGGCACCCGATTGGTCGACACGTTGCTATGCAACATCAAAAACGGACTCGAAAATCCGGAATTCAAGTATCAGCAGCGGCGCGTGGCCGAGGCCAAGTACCTGGGCGAGCTCTACAACTACCGCCTCATCGAGTCCAGCACCATCTTCTACACCCTCTACCTCTTCCTCCACCACGCCGCCGGTACCACGCATTCCACACATACCACGCATACCACATGATAAATTCGATTTATCCTTGCTTTTTACCATGTTTGGTTCGAAATTTCAGGGGATCTCGCGTTGGATCCGCCGGACGACTGCTTCCGAGTGCGTCTCACCTGTGTTCTCCTCGACACGTGCGGAAAGTATTTCGATCGCGGTTCTTCTAAGAAGAAACTCGACCGCTTCCTCGTGTATTTCCAACGGTACACCCGCGAGTGTCTCATTTTTACTTTATTTATTTATTTATTTATTTTGATGAATATTAGCGGGAATATTCCCGTGTCTTCGTGTTTTTATATATATATATACATACACAGACATAAACATTTTTTAAATATTCATACATTGTCACACCTGACATGATTGATTGATTGATTGATTGATTGATTGATATTCGTTGGAAGGTATTACCTGGCCAAGCAGCACATCCCGATCGACATCGAGTTTATGGTCTCCGATGCCTTGGAGACCCTTCGCCCGAAACTCCAGCGCTTCCAGACGTACGAGGAAGCCGTCACTGAGGTACCGTCGAACGAGCCTGCCACGCTTGGCCTTTGAGGACATAGCTTCTTCTTCTTCTTCTTCTTCTTCTTCTTCTTCTTCTTCTTCTTCTTCTTCTTCTTCTTCTTCTTCTTCTTCTTCTTCTTCTTTGCATGAGCTGTTGACTCACTCTCTCCCTGTTGCAACACAGACCGAAAGGATCGAGAAGGAGGAGGAGGCGGCCTATGGTCCCAACCACTACCCCAAGGGACCAGTTTATATCGACAAGGAAATTCGCCTGGATTCCTATCTTAACCAAGGTCCATCCGCCCTGCCCTTTCTGTCGACTGTGTTTCTATCGGACTTACCACACTCATACTGGATTGGTGACACACTGCAGTGCAAGAGGAGGAGGAGGAGGAAGAAGAAGAAGAGCGCAGGGACGATGCGGACAACGAGGAGGACAACCGGGGAGGCGAAGAAGACAACGCATCCCAGCGCGTCAGCAGCAGCGAGGGCCTCAAGGACGACGAAGTCGAGGAGGATGGCGATGAGGATGACGAGGACGAAGAGGAGGAGGAGGAGGACGAAGATGAAGAGGAGGAGGAAGAGGAGGAGGAGGAGAAGCCCGGCGCCGATGGTGGCCCACCAGCACAAGACCGTCGCGATCCCGGTATGTGTGTGCGTGTGTGTGTGGTGTGTGTGTGTGGCATTGGCCGGTCTGCAGACGAGACTTTTCCTCTCCGCCCCCATCTGGTTCTAGCTTAACTCACACGGCCGTGGCGGTGCTCAGCTGACGAGGAGTTCGAAAGGGCGCTGCAGAAGATGATGCGCGACTCGTACGAGCAGAGACGGCAGGACGCCAAGCCCGTCAACATACACGCGGAGCTGCTCAAGCCGCTCGATCTCCTCGGCACCAAGAAGGCAACGCTCCCCTCCCCCCTCTCTCTCATCACGCTGTCTCGAGTGTCTGGGACGTGAACAGCGAGTAGTACTGACCCCCCCCTCTCGCCTCTCCCCTTACTTTCCTCAGGACAACGTAGTCAAAGATATAGGCCAAGGCGAAAAGGCAATGGAA
The DNA here is from genome assembly GCA_000826265.1 of Acanthamoeba culbertsoni. NCBI lineage: Eukaryota > Discosea > Longamoebia > Acanthamoebidae > Acanthamoeba > Acanthamoeba culbertsoni. The sequence continues at coordinate 26,621 of CDFF01072266.1, forward strand.
TTCCGCATCATGCTTAAGCGCGGCAAAGAGCGACAGGTGAAAACACTGGCCTAGCTCCCTCTTGGTTTTTTTTTAGTTTGGTTTCTTTCTTTTTCTTTCTTTTCTGTTGGGAGCTCAACGCGCGAAATCGTGTGTAGACGCGCAACGTGGCGATACCCATGGACTGCACGCTGGCCGTGCTGCGCGCTCAGCAGAAGGCGGAGGAGAATCGCGAACACGAAGAGCTGAAACGCCGCACCCTCGCTGCTTACGACGAGCGCGCCGAGGAGGAAAAGGAAATCGATGGTATGGTTCCTGATTTGATGTTGTTGCGTTGTATTTACCCGTTGTACTAACCAGAAACAAAATATCTAGATATGTTGGGCGTGTCGGGGTTGGCCTACAATGTGACGGCAGGGCGAGGCAGAGGCAACCAAAAGTCGAGGCGGCAGCAGGCGCAGCAGACCCAGCAGCGCCTGCTGGCCAACGCTGCGCGCACGCCCACCCCCACGGTGCTCCCGGCCGGCGGCTCGGCTGCAATCCGCGCGCAGCAGGCCGGCCGCGGCCGGGGCGCTTCGCAAGATGGCCGGTAAGCGAGTCTCCTCACTGACACGAAGCCGCAGGTCATGCCTCTTACTGACCAACGCTGTGTAGCCGTCATTGAACGCGTGTGAGCAGGGGAGAAGAGAGAGTGCTGGGCATGCATGCACACGGAACGTGTGCGTTTACGCGCACGAATTGCATCGGCAAGCCAGGGCAGCAGCAGCAACAACAAGAGAGGGCACTCAAGTGCCCGGCGGTTATGGTGGGTGATAGATGATGACGATAGCGCAGCAGCACATGGAGGCCGTGACGCGCAATGCATCACAGAGCGACACACTTGATGCGGAGGTGAGAAGCCTTCGAAGAAGGGCGTCAGTTGTGAGGATGGGAGTAAGTGGAGAGAGAGAATGCCTTCCTTGCTGTTCTGCTGGAAAGAAAAAAAAAACAGCAAGATTTTCTAGTTACAATTTTCTTTAATTTCTTGAACTGACGGTAGCGGACATGATGGCAATGAGGCGAACGCTAAACTCTCCCCTTATGTGGTCCACAGGAATCACTCATCGTGCCGCACCTGTGACCTCAATGTTGACTGGTAAGGTTTCCTCAATTCCGTGCATAGCACTTTTTGTTAATTCATGGATCCCAATTGGGTCCATCAAAACGAAGGCGTTACACCAATATCTAGTGTATTGATTAGCAGAGATTTCTCGCGGTTCCGTTGTGCTGGTACCTGCCCCCACTTCCTCAAACAACATCACTTTAACCTTACTATCCACCTCAGGCGACAACGGAAAAGTACAAAAGGACCGCCGTATCAAGAGACTGAAGAACTGGGTCCGCAAACAGCAAAGGCGACATTCCGAGCGCGAAGCGGCTGTTGCTCGGCTTGGCACAGGCGCGCTTTCTCCTCTATGCGTGATGGGTCAGGCCGAATAACGCTCATGCTTGCATAAACAGATGATGTGGAGTGGTATGATGGCGAGTATTACCCGCGCGACCAGTTGCAAAACTTCCTCGAGACACGCCGAAAGGCTTTACGTGCCGCTGCTGTTCGCGTAGATGGCAAGCCATCCAGCGCTGCTCCGCAGTAGCTTGCTTGTCAAGCCTGCCGAAAATAAAATAAAATATTATCAAATGCAACACACAGCGTGCTTTCTATGTTCGCTGCAGCGCGAAAGCGCAAGGAAAGGGAAGAGAAACACGAGTTGCTGCTGGCTGAGGAGCACCCAAACAAAGTAACCATGGCCGCATCAATAGATGTAGTGGATCTACGGCTACTTGACTACACGACAGAGGAACTTTATGAGAAACTCAACCGGCTCGAGGCAGAAAGAGAAGAACTCAAGAAGGCTACGAGAGCCGTGAAGCTTAAGATTGCTGAGGTAAGGCGTATCGTTGGAGCGCGCAATTCAGCTAAAAGAATGGAAGAGATGCAAATCCAGTCCCAGATTGATGGTACCACAACATATATTTGTTGATTTTTTTTTTTTTTACCACTATTATTTAAAATGATCAGCTGCAAGATGTGTGCCCCCCCTTTGACAATAAGAAAATTAGAATAATTCATGATAAATATCATATTTTCAGGGCTGCGCCGAGATGAGGAAGCCACCGCAGCTGAGGAGACAACCTTCCCGTCGGCAGGCCTGCGCCTTCCGTATGAAGTCATATTGGAGATATTCGGGTTCCTGAGTCCCAGCGAGTTGACACAATCCTCAGCGGCACTGCTCCCTGTCCCTTTGCACATTCAAAACTCTTAGTAGGAAGAAGCGGCAATAAGTAGCGGACCCAAAGAAGACTGGTCTCACGACTGTTGGACGGGTTGCGGGATTGGCCACAGGTGTGCAGAACATGGCACCATGTAACCAATGAAAATCTGTTGTGGAAGCACCTGGTAACCAAGAAATGGGAAAAATTTTCTGATAAGGTACGCCTCACGTTCTATCTCAACAAACCGCGTTCTCACTCTCCTTTTTCATTTATTGGTCCGCATTACCTGCGTCTCTCTCTCTCCCTCTCTCTCTCTCTCTCTATCTCTCTCTCTCTCTCTGTTTATTTAATGTACAGATACTAAGTGATAGGACAAGCATGAATGAGGACACAGACAACCGAGACTGGAAGAAGTACTTTCGTTGGTGTGAATCCAAGGTTTGCCTTATTCATTACAACAAACGGAATTATTTATTATTATTTATTATTAATTATTAATTATTATTAATTATTATTATTATTATTATTTTTATTTTTATTATTATTATTATTATTGTGCATTATTATCATTATTGCTGTGCAATTCGAAATTTTTATTATTATACATGAAATATCGTATCTAAGGCTGATCACATCATAACTGTAGAACCTGCGGTGGACATGCCACGCAGACTACTTGACTGATTTAAACGAATCAACACGACAATACGACTTGGGGCGCAGGTTCCTTGCTCGAGGCAATGCCAGCGGTATGAAGATTTTAAAAAAAAAAACAAAACAAAACAAAACAAAAAACAATTAAATAAAATACTCCCTTCTGCCCCAGATATAGAGTTGAAAAACATGTATGAGGGATGAACTCATCACCACCCCTACATACTCTAGCCGCTCTCAAGGTCCTGCAAGCGGCGAATAGGCTGGTGCCCAGTGAGGCGGTGGAGTCTCTCATTAGTTCCATCCGGCGTGGAGACGCCAGGTAGGCAAATTGCGCGCTCTCTCGCCGCGCCCTTGCTGTCTCTTTTGCACCATGCTTACGGTGGAGAGGGCAGCGCGGAAGCGGCAGCAGCGACGGTGGAGTGGCAATGCCAGCACTGCACCTTCATCAACACCACCGCCACCACTGCCTGCGAGATGTGCACGCTGCCTAGATTCTAGTGGTGATCGGTCACACATACTAGGGCCTTAGCAATGAAAAACCACGGAGGTGTTCATGTGTTTTTCTGAGTACGGTGACTGCAGATACTATCAATGCGCGGTTTCTGTAAAATTTCTGAGGAAACAAAAAGGCGCGACAGGAAGTCCGTGAATTTCGGGTGGCGGTTTGCCTTTCCATCTCTTCGCACGTCAGTCGTATATTGGCACCTTATCTCACTGGCACGACACTGGGACCGCGTCAGGGCCATGACCATTGTTGGTGACGCCTTTTAAAAAGGGGAGGTAGCTCGAGTCGAACTGCAGCCTGCCCGTAAGTAACGGAGAAAATCTGCTCAAAGGACTCCACATATCGTGCTCATCTCCCCTTTGCGGAGATTGATTCGACCATGCTGCGAGCTCTGGCTGCCTGGCTTTCACCACCAACTCCTAAGGAGGTCAAGCCTCGAACACCCTCGGTTGGCGAAAATGACCTCCATCTCCTCTCCTTCAAGTTGCCTGTAGACAAACCCAGCTTTGGCAATGATTCTCAATATACGCCTGCTCGAGCGTTCACCAACGACGAGCAACTGGTGCCGCACAGCTCATCTACTCTTTCTTCGAACGATGAATTGGAGGAGGCTATGGCGCAATTCGCGGAGATTTCTCTGCCCTTAATGTCGTTGGATGGGTGCTTCAACAGCAACGCAGAAGCTTTGGAGGAAGTGCTACCTCCAGCGCCTTCGTGCTGGTGTCGCATCCCTACCAAGACTAAACTCATGCGCATGCGAGATACCGACCCGCTTCACCCGGGCAGGGCTTACTGGACCTGTGCCAACGTTGGTTGCTCGTGCAACTTCTTCCAGTGGGTGGCAATGATGGCGAAGCGCTCGCCTTACCTACCTTCACCCTCTCCGTCTGGTGCGTCCATGGGAAGCCTCCACTCTACGCCACTTCATTCCCTCTCCTCCGAGGACTGTAATGACAACCCGCAACAGCAGCATTCTCTGGCGGCAACTTCCTACACCTCACAGAGGCCTTACCAATCATCTGCCCCCATCCCCATCCCTGTGAGGCACACTACTTCTCACGGTCGTAGACGGACACCAGTCAGGAGTGCGCCAGAAGATACATACTCTTCCTGTTAGAGTGGCTGCAATAAATTTAATGCAAATTGGTTGTAAAGAGTTCAGATTTGTTTATTTGGTTTGCTTTTGGCGCTAAAATGACAGCAATTTTTCCATT
>CDFF01072267.1:5131-46146 GCA_000826265.1 Acanthamoeba culbertsoni
TTTTTTTTTTGTTATACAAATCTGGGACAATGACAATTATATTTTTTTTCAAAGAAATTAAAATTAAAATAAATAAAAATAAATAAATAAATAAATAATAATGGTAAAAAAAGCGAGCAAAAAGGGTAATAGTTGAGGTACATCTGGTGGTGTGCTGAAGAAGGAGAAGCATGTGCTCTCGCTCATTAGGCAGCTTGGCGTCCTGCAATATGTACTGAAGCTGGAACTTCCGCACGTTAATGAACTTCTTCTGAAAAGTCGGCGAACGGAACGCTGCCCTCTCTGCATTGATCACTGTTTTCACAATAATAAGAATAAAAAAAAACATGTTATTTACAACAAATCAATATTATTTTCTAAACTGATATAATCGAACGTTTGGTGAGTAGCCATTCTCGGCCTTCTTCGTTCCGCGCAATGAGGGCCGAACTGGGCAATGGCGGTCCAAATGGCGGAATTCCCTCCCTAATGAGTGGTAGTTGTTCAAACAAAGAGATGAATATCAATATTTATTTATTTATTTATTTAATTAAATAAATTAAGGTACTTTCGTGCAATCGCTATCCTGTAGTGAACCAGGCCGTCGGCGCTCGCCTTCGAATCAGGCGAAACCACAACAAACACATCTGAAATATATTCTTAAATAAATAAAACAAAAAAATTGATCCCCTCAAGAGAGAGAGAGAGAGAGAGAGAGAGAGAGAGAGCAGACATGGAAAAGGGCGAGGGCGCACGGTTGAACTGCGATTGGATGGAAGCCGACGAAAACGGAACATCGGATTCTTCGCGGAACACGACCACCACCACATCGTTGCCGATGTGCCGCTTTCGCTCGATCTGATTTGTCCATTTTATTTAGTTTTTTCAGGGATACACACACACACACACACACACAGACACACACACACACAATCAAGAGGAATGTCCATCACGATGGGATGATTCGTGATTCATTACCTGTTGGGGGTCGGCGGGGGAGTAGGGCAGATAGGTGAGTGGGTGGAACATGATCTCACATTCGTCCCTTTCGCCATATCGCGTATAGATGGAATGCGTGCCCGTGGTGTTACCTATCCCACCATTATTAACAATTTCGTGAAGATAAATAACAATTATAAATAAATAAATAAATAGAAAAATGGAAAATACGCAAATTATGGCAATATACTTTTTGTGTCGAGTCCTCCGTTGTAGCCTGTGAATCCCTGCAGTTGTACCTTTTGCCCCAAAAATTCGAGAAACTCCTCGAAGGCAGGGCTAGCGTGCTCTGCGGGTAGGAATAGTGAGAATTTGTTTTGTTTTGTTTTGTTTTGTTTTGTTTTGTTTTGTTTTGTTTTGTTTTGTTTTGTTTTGTTTTGTTTTGTTTTGTTTTGTTTTGTTTTGTTTTGTTTTTTAAAAATGTAAGCAGTATGAAAATGTACCGTTGTTATATATTTGGAGTTCCTCGGTTTGTCCCTCCTTACAATAGAGTATGCCGAATTTGTGCGAAAGCGAAATCATTCGCTGTTCGTACTTTGCTAATCTGTCGGCAGTCCAGAAGAAGAAGAAGAAGGAGTGTTGTGTGTGAGCAAAACTGGAGTCATGGAATGTTTTGTGGCGGGCGTGTAGCGCCAGAGCATGGTCAGGATGAGACGTACCTCTCCTTGAGGCCATCGTCGACTCGCGGGGTGAACCTGACCGACGCCAGCTGCGGCCGCTTTCGTCGTAGGGCGTGAAGCTTCCCGCCGTGCTCGTCCACACGCACCCTGGGAATGCTGTCTCGTTCCCATCCCTGCGCGACGAAGTTAAAAAAGGGGGAGAGAAACGGAGACACAGCGGTCAGGAAGAAACAAAGGGGAGTGTAAAGGATGAGCAAATGGATACCGTTTTGGAGTGGATGAGGACTTGGAGCTCTTCGACGTCGCCCTCGAGCGGCATTCGCTCAATGGAGATGGCCATGGGACCCATATCGCCGCTGGGTTCGGGCACGGTCACGTAGTTGATGTGTCCTAAGGACAAGAAAGAAGAGCGGTAAGCTCCGGGATAGGAGACTACTGCCTTGTCTTGCAACGAAACACGCCCATGGGAAAGAGCCAAGGGGAGAGATTGGGAGGGGGGGAATGATACTTTGATGCTGAAAGTACTGTGCGTAGTTGTGGTGGTAGGCAGAGGCCTCAAACAGGCGGTCTTCCTCCTCGTCCTGCTCCGAGGGTTGGTAGTCACCGCGTGACATCTCGCGCACATAACCGGCCTCCTCTTTTAGTATTTCCTAGATGGCAAAGAGGTGAGATAAAAGCTACGGAAACTGAGCCGAGCTTGTTTGCATACGGTGGCCTCTGGCAGTTCGTCCATTTTCGCCAGCTAGCAACAAAATGTTGCCTTATGGTCTTCATAAAGAAAACAAATTTTTTTTTATTGTAACGGCTACATTGCCGTTTCCGGTAGATTAACAAGGTATGGCGTTCCTTCTAACCCTCTGACGGAAGTCGCTTGCACCACAAGGTTGCGTATGCTGGTCAACAGTTCCCCAACGGACGAAGCGCGGTGAGGTCGAAGAGCCGCTGGATACGGTTACCAACGAGCTCCCTCAATATAATTTTCCACAACATTTCTTTGAGTACAACAAGAGAAGCACACCCTCAGGAGGAGGGCTTCGGGTTTCCGAGTTGCAGGTCTCCTTCTTGTCTCTCTTTCCTCCAAAGTGTCATTATATAAGACTTCTTTTTATACTTAGCATTTTTGATTTATAGATCAATTGTTTTCAATCCCCCGATCTCCTAAAAGGGCTCCCTTGTCCCTTCACTTTTGCAGCGAGTACTCGCGGCACAAGGCATCTATGACAGAAATCTTTCACGTGCCGCCTGAGCTGCACCAGAGGGTGCCAGCGACAGAGGCAGCGCTGAGACGGTTCCTTGCCCGGACCTTTGGCATCGACAGACGCACCACCAACGTGCGCCGAGCCCACGTTCGGCGGCTGGTGCGCCTCCTGCACGGAGCGGCCTGCGGAGACCACGGGCCGCGAGACGTGAGCGAGGAGGAGGACTTTGCTGCCCGCCAGTTCTGGCGGCTCGAGTCCGAACAGCTCGGTCGCGGCAAACGTTCGACAGATCTGACCCGCAGACAAGCTCGGCTGCTCTGTTTCCTGGGCGGCATCGGGCCTCGCGATGACGACGGACCAGAAGAAGCCGCTCCCAATCGAGTCGCGCCCGGCGGCTCCAAGAAGACCAAGTCGGCCGAGGGCCTGCTCGGCCGTCGCCGCTCCGGCCGCTTAGTTAAGGTGGCAGTCTTCTACTGTGCGCTGGTGGCCTTCGTGGTGCGCGTGCTGATGACTCGAGGGCGCGGCAAGATGGAGCTCTTCATGGATGACATCCATGTGCGCTTCATGGAAAGCGAGATGACGATACCGGGCCTGGGCGCGTGGGCCGAGGATGGTCTCCTGTTCCTGCTGGCCCTCGTCTTCATTCTTCTGCTTCTCATCGCCTGCTGCGACGTCCGCCAGGAAGAGGACGAAAGCGAAGAGACTGAGTGCGAGGGAGACGAAATGGAGGAGGAGGAGGAGGAGGAGGAGGAGGAAGAAGAAGAAGAAGAAGAAGAAGACGGACGAGCCATTCCGATCGAAGCAGTACAAGCGAAGGCAGAGGAGAGGCTACTCGAGCGAGTCGACCATATGTTCGAAGAGGAGATGCGGAAAGTGGAGGAAAAGCTGAGGCGGCAGCAGGAGGATAGAAAGAAGCGCGAGGGGCGAGACAAGAGGAAGTGCGAGGAGGAAAAGCAAAGGACGAGAGAAGAGGAGGAAGCGCAAGAAAAGCGGCGCCAAGCCGCGATGAGAGAGAAGGAAGAGGAAAAAGAACGAACGCGAAGAGAGGAAGAGGAGGAGCAAAAGAGACAGGCGGAAGAGGAGCTAGAGCGGAAGCAGAAGGGGGAAGAGAAGAAGCAAAGAGAGGCAGAGGAGAGGAAAATGCAGGAGGAAGAAAAGAAAAAGCAGGAGGAAGAGCGAAAGCGAAGAGAGGAAGAGGATAGGCATAGGCTTGAAGAGGAGGAGAGGAAGAGAGAGGAGAAGCGAGGGCAAGAGGAAGAGAGGCACGAAAAAGAGAGAAGGCTGAAGGAAGAACGAACGCGAAGAGAGGAAGAGGAGGAGCGACGGCGACAGGAAGCCGAAGAGGAAGAGAAGAGAAAGAAGCTAGTAGAAGAGGAGGAAAGGCTGCGGCGGGAAGAAGAGGAGAGAAAGAGGCTGGAAGAGGAAAAGAGGAAGCAGGAGGAGGAAGAGCGAAGGAGACAAGACGAGGAGCGAATGAGGAAGGAGCAAGAGGAGGAGAGGGAGCAGAAGAGGCGGGAAGAGGAGGAGAAGGAAAGGCAGCAGCAGGAGGAAGAGCGAAAGCGAAGGCGAAGGGAGGAAGAGCAGAGACAGAGGCTTGAAGAAGAGGAGAGGAAGAGAGAGGAAGAGGAGCTGGCGCGTAAGCTCAAGGAAGAAGAGAAGAAGCGAATAGAGGAAGAAAAGAAGAGGCAGGAGGAAGAGCGAAAGCGCAGAGAAGAAGAGGAAAGGCAGAGGCTTGAAGAGGAGGAGAGGAAGAGGGAGGAAGAGGAAGCGAAGCGAAGGCAGCAGCAGGAAGAACAATTGCGAAGGGAGGAAGAGGAGAGAAGGCGACAACAAGAAGAGGAGAAAAGGTTGAGGCGGGAAGAGGAGGAGAAGGAAAGGCAGCAGGAGGAGGAAGAGCGAAGGAGACAAGACGAGGAGCGAATGAGGAAGGAGCAAGAGGAGGAGAGGGAGCAGAAAAGGCGGGAAGAGGAGGAGAAGGAAAGGCAGCAGGAGGAAGAACGAAAGCGAAGGGAAGAAGAGGAACGACGGAAGATGGAAGAAGAAGAACAGCAGAGGCAGCGACAGGAGGAGGAACGAAAGAGACAAGAGGAGGAGGAGGAGAGAAGGCAGCAGGAGGAGGAAGAGCGAAGAAGGCAAGACGAGGAGAGAATGAGGAAGGAGCAAGAGGAGGAGAGGGAGCAGAAGAGGCGGGAAGAGGAGGAGAAGGAAAGGCAGCAGGAGGAGGAAGAACGAAAGCGAAGAGAGGAAGAGGAGGAGAGGAAGAGACTGGAAGCGGAGGAGAACAGGCAGCAGGAGGAGGAAGAACGAAAGCGAAGAGGAGAAGAGGAACGACGGAAGATACAAGAGAAAGAAGAAGAAGAAAGGAGGGAAAGAGAGCGGCAAGAAGAGGAAGAACGAAAGCGAAAGGAAAAGGAGGAGGAAGAGAGGCTGATGCTGGAAGGTCTCGAACGCAAGCGAAAGGAGGAGGAGGAAGAAGAAGAGGAGCGAAAACGAAGGGAGGACGAAGCGCGCAGTTTGGAAGGGGGTCAGCGAGACCGTGCAGCGGAGGACGACCGTGTACAGAGGGAAGGTGAGCCCGAGGGCCTGGGGAAGAGAGACGCTTCCCACATACCGTTGGACCGCCCGTCGCCGTTCTCCATCGTTCGCGGGCGCCCGCGAAGCCTGCCTCCCTCTCACCTCCGGCCTCGCGCCTGGCTTTACGAGGAGGGACCAAGCCGCAGCGAAGACGAGGACGAGGACGCAGGGGAGGGCAGGACGCGGAGCCGGCGGCTCGATAAGGGCAAGGACAAGGTTGGCGACCATGGTCAGCATCAGCACGAGCAGCAGGATCAACAGCAGCAGCAGCAGCAGGGCGGGGATGAGGCCGAGGACATGTACAGCAACGAGGGCGACGAGGAAACCTTCGTGATCGAGTTCGTGGAGCACGAGGAGGGGGAGGAGTACTGCCTGGAGGAGGCCTCGGAGGGGCGCAGCTCGTACGGGAGCGACAGCGAATACGAAGAGGACGACGACGACGACGACGACGAGGATAACGACGACGACGACGACGACGACATCGAAGGGGGTGAGTACGACGAGACAGAGAGCGGCGAGAGCGGGATAAGCCGAGACTCCTCCGTGGCGCCCAGCGTCGTGGGGAGCGAGGACGAGGGGGCGGACGAGGACGATCTGGACTGGGGCGACGAGAGCGAGGCCAAGCGCGCCACCATGGAGTGGGACTCCTCGCTCGGCCTGACGACGCACGGCGCGCATCAGGTGCCGGAGATCAAGATCAGCGGCAGCGGCAGCGCGCCGCGCGAGGACCTGGCCGCGAAGAGCGGGGACATGGTGGAGCGGGAGAAGCGCCGGCAAGAGCGCCGGCTGCGGCGCGAGCGGAAGCAGAAGCGGGACAGGGAGCGCGAGGAGAGGCGGCGTCTGGAGAAGGAGCGCGAGAGGGAGCGCAGGAAGCGGCTGGAAATGATCCGAAGGGGACACCTCTCGCCCGTCGTCCAGCGGCTCACCAGCCGCACGGGCCGCCGCTCCCGATCCTCGTACGCCCCTCCTATAAATCACTCTCTTGGCTGCTCTGATGGATGAGCCAACATGATGATGATGATGATGATGATGATGATGATGATGATGATGATGATGATGATGATGATGATGATGATGATGATGATGATGATGATGCAGGTCGGCAAATCCTCCTCCTTTGGAGTCACCGTCCAATTCTCCAGTTGTGTCGTCGTCCTCGTCGCGAGTGCGCAGGAAGCGCTCATCGTCGCTGAACCCCACGAAGAAGGTCAGCCCCTGTTCATCATAGCTGACTTACTTCGCCGATCTGTGCGGAACACTCACTAATTGATATCCCCGCAGGAGACAAGAAGGGAGAAGGCGGAGGATACTCCCACTAAGCGAACAAGGAGGAGGAAGAAGAAGGGCGCCTCTCAAAGCACCCGCAAAAAGGCAATATATACGCGACAAAATCTTTCTCTGCCTGTCCTTCGGGTTCAGTGCCACTAACACAAACGCTCCACAATATATACGTATATAGAAGAGCTCTACACCCAACGTGGTGCGCGGGTTCGTAAGGGTTCGTGTTGGAGGCGGGTACATGACCTTCGACGAATGGTACGCTCTTTAATGCAGTATATACATGTATATATATAGATATATACCTAGATCTGTACATTTTATATTGATTCTTCGAAATGCAGGTACAAAAAATACGGAGAGAAGAATGGAGTTAGAGTCAATTACGACCTCTCTCCGGGTACGTTGACGGGACATTGCCATTTCCGTATCCCCCTCCCCAGTCTTTAAAAGCGTTGTGCGTGGTTTTCGTGCAGCCGAAGGCACCGTCGTACACGTACGGAAGTCCGGGTTCCACTCAGTAACGCTGATCAGCAAGGGCACTTGATTGTATAAAAAAAAACTGTGTGTGCTTGTAAAAAGCAAAAACATATCGCATAATTTATCAGCCCAATGAAACGAACGCAATTAAGCTATAAATGTTCAACGAAAGGGCTCGGAAAAAACTAAGAATAATTCTCGTTGGTCAAGGCATGTTCGCAACACTTGTGCCTGCTACCCTGGGTACCACAGTATGGAAAGACCACGTTACGTAGCATCGCCCATACCGCCATATGAGAGAAGTGGTGGTAAAAGAGGGAGAGGTGCCGGACGAGGCAGACAAGGGAGAGGGGGCAGACGAAAAGGAGAACCAAACAAAGGGCAGAGGGGGGACTCGTGGCGGTTTGAACTGCAGGAGATAGCTCGTAATCCGGAAGAGGCCCAGCGCAAGGGAGTTGTGTTCATGCACGAAGCGATAGAAGTTGAAGTGCGAAAGGGAAAGGACCCAAGCCCCATGGGTACCCGCCAGGTCGAAGTTATTGTTATTTATGATAAGATGCCGAAGGCCCGGAAGCACATGCTGGTGTTGCCACTCTGTGACGTGGAAGGCCCTGCATCCCTAAAGCGCTTCCATCTTCCTGTGCTCCGTGCCCTTCATACTGCAGGCTTAAAGACGGCTGCAAAGTACAACAGCCCTATCTGGATTGCAATTGGTGGTTGCTAACTGCTTTCTCTCTATGAAGGCTGCAGGGTGAAGAGCCGTCTTTGAAGTTCCGCCTGGGCTACCACGCGATCCCAACTCTTCCGTAAGTTCCATGGCCCCAAGCATGAAAGCTATGGCACGTACAGTGTTGGCTTACTTTAGGGGGCCTCTGCAGGCAGCTGCACCTTCATGTCGTAAGCGAGGACTTCGACTCTCCGTGCATGAACCGCGAGCTGCGGTGGAATTCGTTCACTACTCCCTTCTTCGTTCCTTCAACGGGTATGCTTTTTACATGTTTTGGGAGCGTTTTCCTTCCTCACACTCTGTCCTGTACCAGAGATGATGGATATAATTGAACGACAGGGCAAGTTTGACGGGGAGGAATACGCTCACTACCTCAAGCAGCCTCTAACATGCTTCCGATGCGGCGATTCACTCGCCTCGTGGGGCATCCTCAAGACTCATAACAGGGCCTGCTGGCAACATGACAACGCTCATGTACACTCGGGTTAACGGAATGTAGGCGGTAAATAATCATGAAATTCAAAAGTAAAATACAGGAAAAAAGAAAAATGCAGGCAAGTGCCGCTTTGCGTCCCTATGTTGCCCCTCAGTGGGCACAAAACGCTGGCCTGCGGGTCGTTCCCAATCAGTACATCCCTCTAACTGCGTCCTCCACGCGCCTGCACCGCTGGCATTTGCCGTCCATTGGTTATATCCTCCCCCCCCCACCTCACCCTGTGGCGGTGGCTGCTCACATTTCTCGCTCTAGACAGTGTTGAGGTGTGGATAAAGCGGGACGACGAAACGGGCCTGCTCACCTCTGGCAATAAGATTCGCAAGCTCCAGTTCCTTCTCGCTGATGCCGTGCAGCAGGAATACGATTGCATTGTCACCATAGGTACGCTTGCACAGACGGGACGCAACTCCCGAACACTCACATGTTGTGGCCAACGTTGTTCTTCGTTTATGTCTCACTTGCCTCTACCCCTCCTGTCCAGGTGGATGGCAGTCGAACCATTGTCGTGCAACCGCAGCGGCCGCGCGCGAGCTGGGCCTCGAATGCCACCTCATCTTGAGGACGGACTACACGCCAGAGAACGTTCCCGTGACCGGTAGGCCAGCAACGCCTCGTCTTCTTCTATCCCTCTCTCTTACCGCTCCCCCCCCGCCCAAACATTCATGCTACGTCCCATAGGGAACCTGGCGTTGGACATGTTGATGAACGCCCAGCTTCACCTGGTGTCCGTGGCCGAATATAATCGGGTAATAGTTAACCGCCAGGAGAGCCTTCGTTGGTTTGCCCCTCCTTATATTGGATGGAACGAACGATTCGTAGGTCGGCTCGGCCCAGCTGTTGAACGAGTTGGGGGAAAGACTGAAGCAGCGGGGAAAGAAACCTTACCTCATCCCTGTCGGTGGTTCCAAGTTCGTTGAAACCCGCGTTGAGACCGCCCTCGAAAGTAGTCCGATGGCTGACCGCTCTTCCGCAAACCGCACATGAAACGTATTGTCTGCCTCTGCAGCGAGGTCGGTTCGTGGGGTTACATGCAAGCGACCGAAGAGCTGCGTCAGCAAATGGAGGCCATGGGACTCGAATTCGATGACATCATCACCACGATTGGTGGGTCTCGCTCTCGCCGCTCATTGGTGTCCATCCAAGGAGGACTTAACTATTCGAGTCATCTCCATCCAATCGGCAGGCAGCAGCGGTACCGCTGGCGGGCTGGCGCTGGGCATGGCGCTGAGCGGCCTCTCAGAGCGCACCACGCTTCACGCCTTCTGCGCCTGCGACAGCGAAGAGCACTTCTACAACGAAATCGACCAACTCATCGCCGGCATGGGTCTTGCTGGGCGGTTCAAGGCTCGGGTAACTTGTTGGCCTTCGTCCTAACCTCGGACCGGTTGCCATCACCCTGCGTCGAGACTGACTCTCTTGACGGTCGTGCGGGGCGCGTTTAACTCGTAGGACTTGGTGCGCATAAACGACAAGTACATAGGCCTTGGCTATTCGGTGAGCAGGAAGGAAGAGTTGGATATGATTGTTGAAGTGGCGCAGCAAACGGGCGTCGTCGTCGACCCGACCTATTCCGGTGGGTGGAATGTTGAATTCAATGAATTCGCGCCGTGTCTGACTTCCCTGCCGTACGCAGGAAAAGCGCTGTACGGTCTCATCAACGAGATCAAGCAGAACGAGGCAAAGTGGAAGGGCAGAAAGGTGCTCTTTATCCACACCGGAGGTCTCTACGACATCTTCTCTCGTCTAGATCAACTCTCGTCGCTGTTCCCCAAGTCTCAGATCCAGAGTTGGTGAATCCACACCATCTGTAGCTTTTCTGTCTGTCCACTAAATGGTGGAATAAATGCAGATGCAACGATTAAGTTTTAGTTTACTTTTGTAGCTCCAAGTTTAATATGAATACCCACTTCAGCACATCTCTTCGCATAGCGCTGAAAGTGAGGAAGGACAAGATGAGGCACTTCGCCTTCTTCTGCACCGTAGGAAGTGAGCAGCTCCAGGCCTGCAACAGAACCATCGTGAGATGAGTGCTTGGGGGATAAAGTGAGAATGAACACGTTGCCCTCATCGCCGCCCTCCTGCACAAGCCAGTATCCGATCTCCAATAAGGTGGGTTGTCGCCTTTGTTGATCTTCGAGCTCATCTCCTTCTTTCAGATAGGTAGGGTAATCCAAAAATGCAGCCAGCTGCTCAGGATTGATAAGCAATAAACAAAGGCGAGCTAGAGGATAAAAATCGGAATACCTCCTTCTCCGTTATCTTTGGAGAAGGTGTCGAGGTAAGCAGAGGTGCAAGCGAAGCTTTTGTGTCCTCAGGATTGTATATAACTAGGCTTCCCCCCACATCATCACAATAAGTCGACTCGATACTGGGATGGACTGTTGCGATCAGCAGTCGCAACCCGGCCACATCAACGTGCCACTTTGTTTGATCGGCTTGGCTGCCAGCACTACCCGCAGGCTGGAAGGCTGGAAGCAATACATGCGTGGCGTAGTGACAAGCCAACTGCGCCCGGGTGGGTAGGTTGGAGCTGCACGCTGCAGAGGGAAATGTGCAGAGTACAGCTGGCTTAAGCCCGAGAAGCAGAAAGAGCACTTCGCCGTGGAAGGACATGCGACTTGGTTCCAAGCCTTCCGTGGCCAACGCTGCCTTCAACTGAGCACCCCCTGCTGCTTTCACATGATGAGCCCGCTCGTCCAAGGGATCGAACAAGTGACCACTAACCGCATTGCAGACGATCATGCCACCACTCCAACTCCAGTTCCTTCAGCCTCCGCACAGTAGCCAGCATTCTTTCTTCTTTCGCTTTGTTGCGGAAGAAATATGCAGAGAAAAGTGATTGCAGAAGAAAAAACGAAATCGGAGATGAGTAGCGCAGCAGTGCGATTAGTTGCGCCCCCAACGAAGCGGCAAGTGTTAAATCTTTACAAAGGTTTGGTGCGTGTATCGCGGAACTTTCGCTTGAGTGATCCTGGTTGGTTTCTGAAGCGGGTGAGGCAAGAGTTTTACAAAATAGACCGCGAACCGGCTGAGCGGGTGAAGTGGTTCGAGGTACTAGATAGATATAAATCTTAACAGCTTTGTTGCTCATGTGGGTGTCTCACTCTTTTATGAGACAGAAAGGTCAACGGCTGCTGCAGAGCAAGGACATGATACTCTAGAGGGGTCTCGCTTTTAATTGGAGTGTACAGCCAAAATAAACCAATTACAAAGTATCACCAACGGGCATACCGGCAGCCTTGCCTTTCTTTTGAAACAGAGCCATGGTCCCACTACATGTAGTGCTGCTGTCGCCCCGTGGGTGCGAGCCAGAGCTCAAATGAGTAACAGCGCTTACTCAACAGTGATGTCGATGAGCTCTGGCCACGGTGGATTGCCCATTCAGTCAAGAACCTGATTCCGACGTTGCGTGCTCTGGTGATCCTTGGGGAATGATATGTTGGGGCAGAGTCGATCCACACAGGGGAACTACTGCTACTGATGTGACGGGCGTTGCACCTACTATCTTGGTGTCTGGATCACTCGTGTAGCGCACTTGAGCAATGAAGAAGGACAATAAACATCTTCAAGCTCATTCTTTTCTTTACCGCTAACAAGAAACACGACAGGCAAAATGTGCCAGGAAATATTTCCAGCACACTAGCAAAGATTGTTCGGCCAAGAAGCGCCCACAAGCTGTCCATGTGGGGAAGCAACGTGAAGCCCTTAATAAACCGTTTAATCCTCTTCCTCTTCCTCCTCGCTTCTTGCATCCTCTTCCGCCTCTTCTTCATCTTCCTCTTTCTCTTCCTCATCTTCCGCTATCGGCTTCTTCGTGGTTCCGGTCGCGCTCCTGCCCTGTCCTGGCACCCACCCAAGAGTACACGCGGGGCATTTGAGGGGACCACCTTTCCCTCGGCCCTTTCCCTCGGCCCATCGCCGCAAACAGTGCAAGTGTGCACGGATATCGCACTTTGGGTTCGGGCAGCTCTCCCCCTATGCGTATCACACATCCATTTCTCTCTGCTTCAGTCCAGGATGGAAAAGATGGTGCGAGTAGTAGCAAGAAGCAGCCTCGTACCAGCACAACGACCTCCTGGCAGAAGACACACTCCCGCAGTTGATCAGGAAATGATTCCTCGATGAATGATCGCAGCTCCAATAGGGTTCTCACACCCAGGGATAGGTGACCACTGAGAGAGGAGAGGGGAGAAGAGGAGAGATGAGCCTCATTATTGATGGCGCCTTCCAGGTAGCAGCATGCTCTACCTCTTAGGCTCACAGAGCCAATGGTCTGTGATGAACGCCAAGACTGTGTCCTGGGCTTCATGCTTTGGCATTCCTGGTGGTACAGCGTTGGCGGTCTGCTTCGCGTTGATCATGCCGGTCGACTCGGTGATCACTTCAATCTATCTCCACGTTGGGAAAGGGTTGGACACCTTAAGAAGTAGAGGAGGAAGATCTCAAGTACCAGTTTCTTAAGGAAGGCAACTTCTCGCTCAGTGTAAGAGGTGGCCAGCTTGGCAGAGTCGTCGGCACGCATGTTTGCTATGCCGTACCAGCTGGCGCCTGTCTGCTCGTCCAGCACCCGACGGATTTCAAGCCAGAGAAAGTGCAGGTTGCGATTAAGAGTTGTTGTGATGGAATCAAGATCCAGCTGTGGGACTATGAAACTAATCATGTGAGCTTCCCATGGGGAATTAGCAAACAAACTCCCGACGCGACTTACCTCGTAGGATGTTACAGATTTGGCCCAGCTTTTCTTGCACAATCTCTTCTTTCTCTATTCGGCAGTCGATCATATACTGTAAGAATAGTCGGTGGACATCTGTCATTTGTTCGTCTCCATCGCTCTCCATTGGCTTGTGGAAAACAGAAGAAAACGCGAGAGAAAACAGAATTCTCAGCTTTCTTTCTCGAAACCTTTCGCACCAATCAGGCTTATTATCGGGGGGGGGGCAAGCACATTAATTGTCCACCAGCCACCAGAGAGAAGAGGCTCAGAACACTGCCATGAAGAAGGTGGTGGACTTTAACAAGCGCAACTGTCTCGCCATATTGGTGCAGGCTTTTTTTGTGCTTGCTTTTGTGGGGGGTTATATTGGGTTCGTTGTCACCTTCTTTGGCCAGGACCGGGACCAGGTACTTATTCCTTTCCTTTCCTTTTCATGAAAAGTAACTGGTTAGAGCATAGACCGTCGCTGCTGAGTTCCCTCCGGAAACTGCGTCAGTTGATGTGGTCACCCTTCTCGTTTCCGTCGTCTGTACGCTGATTGAATATTCCTTCTTGGAGTTACCACAACAAGCCTATGTTCATCGGGTTGACCCATCCGTGTCTCCTGGAACAAAACCGCAGCAATAAGTCCGAGTGATTACACCCTCAAGGTCACCGTGGATATTGAAGGTGTACCTGCCGCATGGCTCAGCAACGACGGCTTGAACCAGACTTTCACCATAGGCGTGGGTAGAGAGGAGGTCATCGTCAAGCCTACAGGCAACTTCAAACCCATCACGGCGTTTGTACAATCTCTTTTCTCTGCTCTTCTCAGTTGTGCTTGATTAACTTGTCATGCCTCAGATATCGCTCAGCAAGGGCTCCTTTGATCTCTATCCGTTCGACAAGTATGAGACTGACGTCGATATCTACGTTTATGATGGCTCCTCCTTTGCTTCAAGCAACGTAGACCTGCACTTGATCGTCACCAAGGCCATCTTCTATGGTTTTTTCTTCGACATTGGTGAGTGTAGACCTCATGATAACATCATTCCTTGAAGAACTTTGGGTTAACACGTCCCCTGCTGGTTCAGACGATTCTCCGGTGTTTCAGGAGCAAGGAAACACCGCTTTCCACGTCAGGACAGCTCGAACTGACCTGTTCCGGCTCTACCCTGTGTTTCTAATCATCGCCTTTTGGCTCATTGGCCTCTCCATCTCCGCTTTAGCCAGCGCCATCGTCATCTGGAACAAGCGGAAGGTCGAAGCCCCAGTACTCGGCACAGCCATCGCGCTCATATTCGCCCTCCCCGTCTTCCGTAACAGCGCTCCGTCGAGTCCTCCCATCGGTACGATCATCCCCATCGAGCTGAATTTCACTTGCCTCACCCTACCAACCTTGGTTAGGCTGCACGCTAGACGTAGTGTCCTTCTACTGGGCAATGCTGTTAGTGATCGTCAGCTGCGTGGGGCTCATCGTGCGCTACCTGCAGCAGGTGCCCGCGCCGCCCGCGGGAGGTGACCTACAAAAGAAAATGGCAACCAAGTTGAGCAAGTTGAGCCGCAAGGTGCGGGGCAGACCTGAACCTGAGGACCTTGAGATGAGTGAGAGCAGATCATGAGCTATGCTTGTAAACTCTACAACAACAACAATACATTTACTAGCCCCGTTTCGTGGAGCACATGCACCAAATAAATGGGTGAACATAACCTAGTATTGTTGTCACAACCGCAGGGAGTAGGCGTGGCTGTAGCCTGGTGCGAGAAGGCTGAAAGAAGGGACATGCTTGCGGTGGGAAGGCAGGACAAGGTGACACACTTGCTTGGCCTATCTCTGTACGGCTTCAATCTTCGATGAAGCTAGTCCAAGGTCGGCTCACAGATCGCGGGAATCCCATTTTTAGACACCACCATGAGCACCATCCTCACCACGGCCACCACTTTTAAGGGCCCAATGTAGGATGTGGAGGGGGAAAAGAGGCACACGTGTATCTTTCGCCTGTGTTGGACTACTTCTTTGATCACGGTAGGCGTAATGCTTATTCCTTATGATCGAGTACTTCCAGATACTTCTCAATTCGTTTGCTGCAGCCGCTGGAGAAGGAAGTTGACGAACAACTCCGGAAAATTGGGTGTGCCAGAGTAGCCGGGGAAGTAGTTCACGTCGATGATGGCATGCCTGCCGGTCTTGACGTTCGTCACCATATCGAAGCCCAGAAGGGAAAGCCCCAGCGTAGCACTGAGCGCCCCCGCCACATGCCTCACCGTGTCCAGCGGTGGGTCGGGCAGCCGTTCTCGATCCTTTTCCCGCAGGTAAGCATTTCTTAAAATAAACATAAAATCAACTAAAATAGAGAAGTATCAACCTGAACGTCGAAGCCCTTGTCAAAGAGCGTGCTGGGGAGAGGCGCTTGGCTATTAAACGTGATGCAGGTGGTTTCTGAAGATGACGGACGGTCAAAGGAGCTCATTCCGCATAATACCGATCGCATGCGCAGACGTACCGTCAGGGCGCATGTTACGCAGCGACGGACGTCGCACAATGTAAACCTCATCTCGTACGGCGAATATTTTGAATACCACCGCATCGTGGTTGTAATACTCCTGAAAGTCATGTAGAGATACCAGGGTTTGGTGGTGTAGTGGGGAGGGGGGGGGTGTAAAGCCATGACCTCACCTGCACAAGTAGAGGCAGCTCAAAGGCGTGGAGGTCCTTTTCCTGAAATACTATCCCCATTTCGTGCGAAGCAACGCTTCCACAGGCTTGGATCGTCTTCACGACTGGTGCAGGTGATCGTTTGCTTAGTAAGAACGCGCAGGAAACGGGGAAAGCAAGGGCAATGCGTACTAGCGGGAAAGCTGACCTCTTCGGCAGCCAACGCAGCGGAGTAATCTTCAGCCTTCTGGTCCAAAATAACATAACGAGGCGATCGAATATGCGACTTCAACTCCTAAGCAGGCGGCTATCAATCTTTGGGGTTGTAGTGGCAACTGTTTTATAAGTCGTGTGGTATGGTAGTAACGCACCTCAGGAAGCGAACGCTCAACGTCAACAAGGAGGCTGGAAATGCCTTGTCTGTCAATGATCGCCCGCTGCCTGTCGATGGGCTCGGCGTCGATAATCTTCCCTTTATTCGCAGCCAAAAACGTCTTGACGATGGGGATGGGTAAGAACTCGTAGTAGCAACGAAAAAGAAGGGGCATGCCTCCAAGTTGGCGACCCTACGCTGCTGTTTTTCGTCGTCCTTCCGTACCAACTCGTCGGTCACCTGAAAGTAGAGGAGAATACCATTAAGAATTGTTTTATTTAATACTTCAATTTATTTTATGTTAGTGTTTTTATTATTATTATTATTATTATTATTATTGTTGTTGTTGTTGTTGTTGTTGTTGTTAGAACCTTGTAAAGAAGCATGTCGAATGGTCCCTGCTCTGCCACGTCACGATCCAAGTCTATAGCGATAAGCTCGCATCCCTTCGATCTGCAGCCAGCATTAAAAACGCAACGACTGTAGAAAAGATCGTCCAGAACATACGCCGCAATTGAAGTGATTTCAGCCCATGGAAGGCGAGCAATCTTGCTTTGGGACATATAGTAGCCAATTCGATGTGTTCTCTGCCCCTCCATTTTCGCTGTCTCTAGGAAGCTATGCTGAGGGAAAATAAAGAAATATTCTTTTTGTTGACGCTTGGAAGGGAAAATGTTTTCCAATTACAGGCTAAGCCCCACTCTGTGAGGCTACATTCCCTCAGAAGAGCGCTTCTTCTGAGCATCCTTCTTGATGAAGAGCAATCGGGAGGGATCTTGAGGACAGTAGACAAGGCTGAGGAGGAATGGAAGCTATGTGCAGACAAGACAGCGATAGATGGAGATAGAGAGAGGCATGCGAGGAATGGGGAGTGGACGAATCCCGTCGGAGGAAGTATTCCTGTAGACATCGATGGATCCCATTTGGTCACCCATATGATCAGAAGACCAAGCGCTTGGTGAAGGCCTGGACGTGCTCCTGGTCAAGAACGAGATTGTAATCGACCGCATATCTGAAACATCAACAGTGTGGCGTCAGATTAGCATCAGCGTGCAAAAGGAAGGAAGGGTCGTACAGGAAGTTGAGCTCGTTGAAGGTAAGCACGTTGGTGGGGATATCGAAGATCTTTGAGAATGTGGTGTTGGCGATCACCGGATCGTGCCAGAACTTGATCGACAGCACGACGCTGGTAAGGAAGAGATCAAACACATACTGGTAGGATATGCTGCCAAGCACTCGGAAGTATCTCTCAACGTAGATGAGCGCTATGTGATGAGAATTAGTTGACGAATGATAAACAATGGAAACAATGAAAGAGGGGTGGCTGATCCTTACCGGGTAGAAGAAGGTAATCCATGTGCCATTCCTTTAAGAAGTTACTGAAAACTTCAAGAGTCTGTTGGATCTGCTTCTCCACCTTCCTGGCGTCGAAAACCTGGCCCTCTGTAGTCTTCTGGAACCACTTAACGGCCAGCTTGGCGTAAGTGTGAAGAACCTGTTGTTTCGCCTGAGCCTCGGTGCCAAAGCGCTCTTGCGCTTTGTGCATGATAGAGGTCTGTTTCTTCTGCAGGAGACGCCGCGAGGCCTTACTCTCACCCATGGCAGCTCTCTCATCTCTCATGGGCTGCACCTCTTTCTCCTTGTTCTCAGCCACTACTCGGTCTCGAGTTCTCGGTCGTAGTTTGTTTGCTGTCGTGGGGGTAGTGGAAGAGCGGCTGGACGAAGAGGGGCCGCAGCCCACAGCGGATGTCCAAGTCTGCGAAGTGGAGACAACCTGCACCTGGCTCATGGCGTGATGTCGTGGCGCGGCTTCGGAGCTATAGTAATAATTATTGAGGCGTTCCCTAGAGCAGGAACAAAGCTTAGGCTGACTGACTAGCTCCGACCAGTAGTTGTGGTGTGGACGAAGAAGATAACTGTTTAAATTTTTAAATATTGTTGTACCTTTCTTGTGAGGAGAAGACACCAGAGGAGGTTCTGCTTCCTTTTGGTTTTGCTGGCTGTGTCTCTTGGTTCGTTAAGTGGGATAAGAATTAGACTGAAAGGAATGCACGGTGCGGTTGGTGGTGGTACGGATTGACGGCAGCTTGTCCAACGCACATGGCGTGCACTACCGTCACGCACGGCGTCTTCTTCGGTTGTCCGGACGGCTACTTGACGTGTTTTCTGCAGAAACCAAGCGTGCCGGACCGTCTTCCTTTAAATCGTGTTCACCAGAACAGTGAACAACTCTGAAATTTCCCGCACTTGCGGGCGAAGCAGCAGCGGGTGACGCATATTCTGACATTTATTCTGCAGATGAATGTCATTAAAGGGGAAGAGCGCTAAGATTCGATAGAAACGCAAAAGAATTCGTGGTTCTTCGAGAAGTGGGCCGTCGCTGTGATAGTTGGCGAAGTCAAAGAAGAATGAACAGAAAACTCCTCGTTTTTGATTTAAGTGGTGCGTGGTTCGTTCGAGCCGCTCCTGATCTTGCTCTAGTCCTAAGTGGCAGACACACTCCCTTTACTTACCCTTCCCACGGATCGAGCTCAGGGGAGAGAGGTTATTGAACAAATAAATGTGCTCCATTGTATGTACAGACATAAATTGCTAAATGTGCCGAATAGTGAAGCCGTGAGCCTCCTTCAAGTAGTTGGCAACAATATTGCGGTGGCACTCGCGCACATCGCCACAAGCGCAGAGAATGCATACGCGTTCTGTTGGATTATTTTGAGCTCGCTGACGCAGACGGCGAGTAAGCAGCTCTCCCGCAGCTGTCATCAACTCGCGGTAGAGACGCAAGCGAGTGGGTGCATCCATCTCGGCCTCCGAGTCGTCACTCCTCCAAACGTTGCCTAACTCCATAAAGTGCTCGTAGGTAATGTCTTGCTTGCGCAGCAGCACGCTCATAGCTCTTCCCGTGAACTCTCTGTTGAAACCACAGTAGGGGCGAATGCGTATATCTAACAGTCGCGTTATGTTGTTCGACTTAAGTTTCTCCACAAAAGCGTCGGTCGACTTGAAGCCACCATATCCTACCGTGTAAATAATCGCACCTACTTCATCACTTGGCTGACCCGATACGGGAGAAGGAGGGGAGGAAGTTTGAGGGTTGGTCATTTTGGTCGTGGAACTACCGGAGCGCGCGGGTCCTTTTGACACGGCTCCAGTTTTCTGCGGGGCGACTTGACCCGGAGGGAAGAACTCTTCCAGTGTTGTGCCTGGTGCAGTATAACGTGCTTGTCCTCTTCCGCCGCCGCCACGCCCTCTTCCCCAACCACCTTTTTGCATGCTTGTTGTGCTTGGATGGATTTCCTTCTCTTTATTCTTTCATCAAGTTGGTTTTCGCCTCTTTAACTTTGAGAAAAAGGACAAAAAAGAAATCACTGAAGCAATTACAGGTATTCGTATTTACAACCAATTGTTACAATGGAGTACGAAAGGAGTAGGTCATTTCGTTTCCAGCAAGCTCCCCTAGGATTGGCAATCACAACGTAGGTTAACCTGCTCGAACCCATTGGCCATCGTCTGAACAAAACGGCAGAATCTTC
This sequence comes from Acanthamoeba culbertsoni, assembly GCA_000826265.1. Taxonomy (NCBI): domain Eukaryota; phylum Discosea; order Longamoebia; family Acanthamoebidae; genus Acanthamoeba; species Acanthamoeba culbertsoni. The sequence goes on from CDFF01072267.1 coordinate 24,739, forward strand.
CGCGCTAAACTGAAGCTCGAGAGCAGACAACAGTAGTGGGCCGAGAGAGGAGTAACGGTGATGGAGGGGAAAGGGCCCCATCGGATTGGGGGGGGGGGCTTATAAGTAGTACTGGCTTGTGCCAGAGTCGAGTTCAACGCCAGCGGGGCCCGCGGACATGGGCTCATACGGAAAGGACTGGCCCTGCTGCTGACCAGCACCCCCGCCAGACGAGTCGTGCTGGGACATCTCTTCTATCTGCTGCTGGATGGCCTTGCTGCGCTTGGCCTCTTCCTCGAGACACTTCCTCTTGTAGCGGATACGCTTGTTGCCGAACCAGTTATTGACTTGGTTGAGGGTGAGCCCGCACAAGGAAGCCAGCAGCATCTTCTCTTCATCGCTGGGGTAGGGATCGTTCACTGTAAGAGAGAGGGAGGAAAGGATGAGAGGTAAGAACTGTAAGAGAACAGTAGGGTAGGGCTGAGTACAGTGGCCGAAGAACCAGTTGTTGAGGACTTCAGTCGCCTTCTTGCTAAGACTCCTCCTCTTCTTTTTCACTTGGTTGTAGTGCTTCTGAAGCAGCACGATCGCATTGCACACGCTCTGTAGCAGCGCGCATGTCAGGTACAGGAAGAAGCTGTGCTGAAAGGTGGGCAGTGTCATGAAACGTACCTGTCTGAGCTGAGTGCGAAGATAGTTGAAGCGTTCTTGAACGATGGCAAGCTTCATGGCCTGCTCCTTCTCGGTGGTGGGGCGCGTAGGGTTCTGCATCTTGAGCAAGGCCATCAAGTGCGCAGCATACTTGTCGGCTACGAGATTGAGCTGACCCAGCTCGATTTCATAAGCCTCTTGCAACTTCTTCACCTTTTCGATGAACTCTTCGCCCTTGCTTGACTTGGGAGGGGAGTGCAGATTGATGCCCTGAGATTTGCAGAATCCATCCAACGACCACTCGCTCGTCGTGCCAACGCCGCTGCCGCTCCTGCTCAGCGAGGGGCTGCCGACAGGAGAGGAAGATGCGGAAGAGGAAGGGGAGCCCGAGGATGCGACGATAGATGCCAAGTGGATAATGGACTGCTGTTGACGCGCTGCCCATTCGCTGTCGCCAGGGAGATTCTTGCCGCTAACCGAGCCAGCAACGGAAAGCATCATCGAGTGGAGCGGATTGGTTTCCACCTTAATCTTCGCTTCCTCGCTCCCCGAGTCCATCACCACCATTTCTACGTTGTTGATGATGCTGGCAAGCTCGGTATCGAGGATACTTCCATGTGTTTCCTTCGTCGTCGAAGAGGCCTTGCCGCTCAGGGGGAAAAGCTGCTCGATTGAGGCGTCAATGACGGAGGGTGACAGAGAGGGGGCAATAGTGACAGCTGCGGTAGGCATTGTCGATGAGGTGGGAACGACAGCCGAAGAGGTCGTCCCCGTGGAAGATGCGGCCGAAGAGAACTGAAGTTGGAGAGGTACACCACCAGAGAGAGTTCCATAACGGAGATCATCTGGGTACATTAAATGGATGGGCTGCTGCGGTGGCAGTTGTTGTTGTTGTTGGTGTTGTTGGAACATGGATTGCTGAAGATGAAGGGGCAACCCCGACAGTATCTGAAGCGATCCATGAAGGCCGGCAGGGGAAGTTGAGGGCGACGACGAACTTTGATCGAGGACAGCGGAGGAGGTGCGCCCGGCAGTGTAGGCCATCGGAGGCAGTGAAGGCATCATAGGATGCGGTGGTTGTCGGAGTTGTTGCTGCGGCCCAGCCAGATGTTGAGGCATCTGGGGTGGCTGTTGCGTCGGGGGACGCTGCGCAACAACGTAACCGGAGCGGTTTGGCAACGTCATGGCGTAGATGATTAGGAAAAAGATCTCTTTCAGTGGAAGTTGTTGTAGTAGAGCCGAGGCTTGTAGAGGAGGATTGTAACGAAGGCAGGTGCGTTACTCAGGCCACTTGCTTGTTACAAGCTAACAGGAGAAAGCTGCTGTCGTGTTGAGGTGAAAGTGACAGCCCAAATTAATAAGCTAGACGCTGGGGTGATAAGGGTCGATAGATATATCAGAGCTTAGGTTGCTCTTTCGTGGCCGCAGGCACCTGAGGTCTCCTCGTCTGCGGTACCGTTGTGTTGCGGAAGCTTTATGGCGCGGGCTGACAACTGGCAGTTCTTGTCGTGAAGAAACGTCAAATTAATGAACCTGCCTGTCATTGGCACGAAAAGTGACACGATTTCTCCGACTTTTCTTCTAGCTGCGAATGAATGCGGTTTCGAATCCCCTCAAATGCGAAGATCCTCCCTAGAAGGAGAAAACTCACCGGATCCACGAGGCCCGCGCAGGCCAACGATCGCGGCGGCGCTATTGTGCATGGAGAGCATCTTGAAATTAGACGTGAAAACGATGGTCTGCCAGGTTCCCGTTCATGGGAATCAAATGGCGGCCAATGCCTTTGAAAGAGACCCTCCCTTCTGCCAAGAGCTCGTAAGTCTATTTCCTCTTCTCGCACATAGACACCTTGGGTCAGACAGGTTGGCGTGTGTTCGTGCTAAGCATTTCAATTGGCCAATGTTTCCTGCAAGTAGTGAAATGTCATTTTTTCACTGTCATCCTGTCTGCCCTTTGTTACTGGCTTAGGGAGGACTGCAGGTTCTGAGGTATGTCGGCAGCCACGTAGGCAAGCACAGCGAATGCAGCCACCGATTTTCGGACGCCTTCATAGTTGAGGACAGTTATGGTATCCTGAGCGTATAAAACCGGTTAACAAGAATGCACGCTTTTTGTCCTTGGATTCATTGTACCGCTTCTGAGTGATGATATCGGAAATAATAATCTTTAAACCCTTCGGATTCCAACGACCCGCCTGTGTTCTTGGGGTCAGTTTGCGCTTTCATGTCCACAGCTCTCACACACGTACCTGGAACGCCAGCATCTACTAATGGTCCGTTGTCAGTGTCTGCGCCTTCCCCCTCAAAGATCGAGGTAGCATTGATGGGAGCAAGAAGTTCTGGACATGCAAGGTTGAGTATAACAAAAAAATAAAAATAAAAATAAAAAAATAGACTCCACGTGTACGTGGTCGTACGCGAGATGTTACGGACAATTTGGAGCGCCTCTTTAGTGCCGGTGAAGCCGAATCCAATGGGAGAGAACTATGAGCGACAGGTGAGCCCTTTTCAGATCCAAGTCCAACACTATACGAGGGCCTTACGTTTCCGGTATCAGATTCAACGGCAAGTTGATGATACTTGAGCTCGTCGCTATGCTTCTCCTTGTACACTGTTGCTCCACGGGCTCCTAGCTGAACGGTTGTGTGTGTGTGTGTGTGTGAGCCAGCCATAACAATAAAGAAATGTTGTTACCTCCTCATTAACCCAGCCAATAGCTCGAATAGTACGACGAGGGCGCCTGATCTGCCCTCTGTGGACAAGTTCATTGATGAGCCGTACTGCTTCCCATGCTGCGGTTCGGATAAAAAAACATAAAATAAAAATAAAATTTAAAAAAATGAGGCAGCCTTCCAAAGCTTAATTCAGGAAGCGAGCGAAGAGCACCAGAGAAGAATCCTGCGCCATCATCCATGGCTCCCTGTCCCACGTCCCAGGAGTCTATGTGGCCTTCGCACAGAGAGATAAGTTGTGAACGTTAGCAAAAGCCAATATCCGTGTCGGCCTTATTAATATTCACCTCCAATCAGAACAATTCCACGAGGATCCGAGTCTCCTGGCACCTCGGCAAGCACATTGCGGGAGGTGACCTGATGCGGTTGCACGTAATTCTTAAGTCCGTGGCGGTTGCATACTAACTAATGAGGTACCGGCGACAACGTTTGAGCCTGCATTGAGAGTCGCAGACGGATGCGTTGCCCTCTGGCTTGCATGCGAGCAAACATCTCACTATCCTCAATGGTTATAGCTTTGGAAAGGAACCAGCAGCAGCAGAAAAGGTTCTGTAAGGCTGAGACAAAGGGAGACGGTAGCAACGATGATCACCTGCAGTGGGCACCTTGGGTACATGTCCGCTGTAATACATGCCTCCAGCGTGCGTGGTGTAAAGGGAGTAAGGTGTGATGGATCGAATCAGTGCTGCTAAGCCTCCTACCTGAAGCGTCCTTCAGTCCTTCAGAAAAGCGAGGAGAGGCAGGATGAAGAGAAGATTACCGCTGCAGCCGCGTCGGCACCTCGCACCCGGTATGCAACCGTTTCCGTATAGCTAACGAATGGGGCATTGAAGACAACAATCTTTCCTCTGGCCTTGCTGGCATTGGCAGTCAGTTCGTCGAAGGAGCTCACCTGCATCCAAGGGTATTGAGTCAGTGGCGTTCGGGTGGAGACGGATATATACGACTCACAAGCCTGGAAGGGACTGTCTACTAAATACCACGAACGCATCAGCAGTGATGCCATTGGGGGCGGTGCCGATGCTGTTGCCTGCCAGGTGATGGAATAAGCTAATCCATAGAGGTTGGCTAAAGGTCTCCGAAGTTCTTTCTACCTAAGCCGAGGACAGCTCTACGTTGACGCCGAGGTTCAAGCATCTCGAGGCTCTCTTCACCACGCTGCCAATTGGTAATGCCATCTACGCTCTCACCCACAACGTTGGCCAAGCCTTCCTGCCTCATGGCCTGCACGTTTGTGAGGCAGCGGTAGCCAAGAGGACAAAGGGGAGGCACCATACTGCAAGCACCCAGTCGATGGCCTGTTCCAGGTTAGAAGTGCCACTGGGAGAGAACCTAAGAATGGATCGGCACGGAAGGAAGGTAACAATACGTACCAATAGCGCGGACCAAAGGTGTCGCACATATACTCGAGTTTGGAGAAGTTGGTTGACTGAATAGCAGTCTTGATAAGGATCTCGCTAACCTTCTTGTATTGAGTAAAGATAGGGTTGCCCTGAACTTGCCCAAGGGAGCAAGTAGCCAGTGCAAACAAGATCACTACCATCCACCTGCACATCGTATCAAGCTGAAGAATGAAAAAATTAAATTAGAAAAATATGAAGAAAATTGAGGGGTAAAGAGGAAAAGTACTTACTTCCATATATATAAGTTCGACAGATGGAAGCATCGGCTGCCGACCAGTTGCGCTTCCGTATCACTCCACGCATACGTGAGGCTGTTGCCATAGCTGCGGCCAACTTTGATACAAGAGCGGGCTCCTCTTGTTCATCTAAAGAGGCAAGAGAGGCACTCCGCAAGCTCAACAAGAACAAGGGCGCCAGCGAAGTGCCTCTGGCATTACTGCGGCAATTGTCCCAAGTTCTCTTGAAGTTAAAAAGCGAGGAAAACAAAGCGATTGAGTTCGCCTACTTGCACGAGCTGTTACAAGAGAGCCAGCCCATTGTTCCGCGCCCTCCTCCGCCTCCTAAGAAGGTACTCACAGTGCGCGACGCAAATAAGCTTCCTCTACACCATCGCTTACTAAGTTACATTCTGCAGACACCCGAGCAAGAAGAGCTATTTAGGCGACTGCAAGTGGAGCTGGATAACAAACGATATGCCAAGTACGTCCTTTCTTGGATGCTAGAGTTCTAGCCGACTTACCCCACCTCCACCTGCAGAATGGTGAAGAATGTAGTGGCCACAAAGGAAATGTCTGCCGGCAAGCAGAAGAGCGAGTTTCGCGAAGCCATGCAACAGGTTTTCTATGCAGCATCTACATAGGCTGAATCTGAAGTCTCACACAATGGCAGGCGTCATTGGGTATCAACATGATCGTTACGATCATCGTGGGATTTGTAGCCGGCTACTTCGTATTTGGGCGATGGGGGACGGTACCGTGCTACAGACCTTCCCCTGTGCTGGTTGGTGACTTAATTGGCATTGCTTGCAGGTACCGGGCGTGATTGGCGGAACGATTGTGGCTGTGGTGGTTATGATTGTGGAGATGGTATTGATGGTCATCCGAGGCTCACGCATCGAGGAGCGAGAAGCCAAGGCTGAGAAGACCAAGTATAAACCCAAGAAAGCACCCAAAACGAGGACCAATGTGCCGATTACCAACACCAAGCAATCGTAAAGACCAGTAAACCGGTCGCTCTGTTCGCCCAGGTCGTATTGATAATGCACGTAGTGAGCATGACCCAAAAAAGATAAAAAGAATATGAAATATACACTAGCGACGAGAATTCACATTAAAAAAAATTCCAACCCACAATAGCCACTAACAGGGAAGGTGTTTCCTTCAAAAGGGAGCCAAAGGTGAATATATGGCTAGGCTGAAAAGACCTCCAGCCCTCTGACGAGGCAACCTCGGTTGATTCCACTTATCGGGTCACTGTCACGGCATTGTGCACGTCGGCAAACCTAGGCAGAATCGCCACTATATGTAGAGGGGGTGGGCGGGGTGTGTTGGGGTGGGCGGGGCGTGTATGCGTGTGTGTGTGGACAGTTGAACGATACAGAGAAGATTCGCAAAGGCCCCTCCCCCCAAGCGCTGGGGGCCTTGCCATCGATCCATACCATGGCGTACATGGTAAACCTACTTTTTTGGCCCCACCAAAGGCCTCCCAAGCGCAATGGGGCCCATTGGCGTACATGGCAAACCAACCTTCCCCCATAAACCTTTGTGGGATCTAGACAGAGATTCTAACATCATCACCTCACTCTCCCCTTCCACCCTCCTTCATCGACACCTGTGACAGTTAGAACGACACAGAGTAGATTTTCATGTACCTCCCCCGAGCGCAAAGATACTGATAAGTTTGTTCTTTTTGGCTTCACTCCAAGGCTACCCAGCAGCAAGACAGCCAACCAAAGTAAGTAGATGAAAGGAAGCTGACAAAGGCAAAACATGGACATGATACACGCTGGCCAGTGACGCTGTGACTGGCCCAAGAGCTTAACTGACTACACCTTCATTTATTCTTCTTATGGTGATAGCTTTTTGGGGGCATGATTACTGCCATGGAGTTGATGTAGCCATGCAGCAACGTGCTTCGATCCTCATCGGCGTCGTCGGCCGACGATCGCTCGTCGCCCGCTCGTGTGGTAGATGTCGTGTAGAACTCGCCCTTGCAGAACATCCCTCCGAACGTGACCTGCGAACCGAATTGCTGCGCCATGATGTCCGCGTCAGTTTCGTCGCTCCCCGTCTTGCCCTCCTCGTCCTGCTCGACCGCGGCCTCGCTCTCGTGCCTTCAGGAAATTGAAAAAGCAGTGAGATCATAGCTCGTTCATGCATCCTGTCTGCCATGTTATGTCTAAACCTGTGCTCGTCTTCCTCGTCGAAGATAGCTGATCGCTCCTTGGTCATGTCGCTGCCGCTCTCCTCCTTCGGTCGTCGCTTCCGCCTGTCATCATGCGGCTGGTAGTCAACAATGTCCGCAAGCTCGTCTCTCTCTGTCGATTTCTTCGTGCCTACGGAATCGCTCCGATTGGCTACGTCTTCAAGTTCCTCCATCCAATCTGCATCCCGCCTTGAAGCCGATTGGGTCGGTCCGGAATTGTCTCGGTCGCCGTCTTCCGACGCCTCGGCTGCAGTCTTGGCCCCGCTGTCGGCCAGCTCACCTTCGATGAAGGTGCTTCTGCTCGAGGGCGCCGGGTTGATGATATCCTCTACGATTTCTTGCACTATCGCATCTGCGGGCGTGCGGCCCGTCAGCGGAAACACGCCCTTATCGGCCAGCTCTGCAATATATATATATATATATCATATAGGCACAAATTATTATCGCCATGCCACCATGCAACAACAAATAGGAAGGTTAACATTGTATTCGAGATCGCGAGTATAACTGTTAGTCTTTTACTCACCAAGCTTCTCCGCCGCGTTCTTGGCGTAGAGGCTCCGTCCGATGCTAGAAAATCCCAAAATGCCTACCTCGCTCGTGCCTGCACCTGCACAGTCCACGTATGAGAAGCCACTCTCTATATATAGCCACAGATACAAAGAAAAGAACAGAAAAGAAAAGAAAAGAACAGAAAAGAGACCTTCAAGGGCGAGCGGGCAGAAGGGCACCGGCGGCGCCGACGACGCGGCTGCCGCGGCGCGCGATGGCGGCGGCAGATGGAGTCGTTCGAGCCGTGTTCGAAGGTCGGCCAGCCCCTTGTTGCGATCCTTCAGACAGAAGCGGATGTACTTGCCCTTGGGCAGATTCTCGTAGAGCGCAAGGAAGCCTCCTGCGTTGTTGGATTGGGGAAAATAAAATAAAATAAAATAAAATAAAATAAAATACACCACATCATTGGGTGCCCTCCAAAGGGAAGTCTACGGCTGCAAAGAGTCCTTCAGTGTGAAGGATCATACCTCCATCTTCGGTGGAGTCTACGCCGACCTCCATCTCCTTAATGTTCCGGGCCACGTAGACGGGAGGTGGGCTGTATCGGCTCGGGCTGTCCGAAGAGGGCACGCGAGGGTCCACCCCGACCAGAAACTGACCCNCCCGCCATAAACTGCATTTTGTCTTTTTTGTTTACCGGTTGGTATGCAAGTGATAGGAAGAGAGCAAAGAATGTAAAGAATGTGGATACCGCGAGTGGAGAGTCCATCGGAGAGCTCCTGCACGACGTCGTGTACGGTGCGGTTGTCGATCGAGTGGATGACCGACGACATGTCCTCTTCCTCCTCCACCTCAAAATCGTCGTCTTCTTCGTCTGTAGCATTAAGCCTTGCATGAGGAAACCAGAAGGCGGGGAAGACGATGAGGTGAACGTCACAACCTTCATGTGTGAAAATGGGCAGTTGAGAATCGTCATCTCTATCGTCGCCGCTTTCCTCCTCGTCTTGGTTGACCGCGCTCAAAAAGTTCTCAAATTGTTTGTCACTAAAGGGGATTACTTCCGACACCTTATACGGCCTAAATGTAGTGTTATTTGGAATGTATATATATATATATATATTTCTATGAAGAGAGAAGAAGAAGAAGAAGAAGAAGAAGAAGAAGAAGAAGAAGAAGAAGAGAGAAGAAGAAGAAGAAGAAGAAGAAGAGAGAAACAAGTTGACCTGCCAATTGGTCGGAAGGCTTCCGTCTTGATTTGCTCGAGTCGAAACTTGCCGTGGAGGAGAAGTCCAGCAGCGCCCTCCGCATAGGCGCGGTCATTCACAAACAACCGCACATTCCTCGACGAAACAAGACTGCCCAGGAGAGCCAAATGGGAAAATAGAGAAATGAACAATTATCGAGGGTCAACAAGAATGCACAACAAGAGCGAACAGGAAGAAAACGGAGACCGACCCTCCAAACTTGGGGCAGTGGGGGAAGGCAAAGTCAAGGCGCCGTAGAAGTTCGTCCTCGCGAAAATCAAACCCGTCGGTAATGAGGAACATAGCGGAGGAGATGTCGTCATCGTCATTGTCATCGGCGCTGCTCAAGACTCCCTCTGGCGCGGCAGACCTGTGAAGCTTCCGCTTCCCGAGCGTATGTGACGCCCAGTCGAACTCTAGACGTGGGTCGTGCATATAGTGAACGGAACCCGTTATATTAAATTACATTGCAACACAGGCACATTACCGGGTGCGAAGGACGGCAACGAAGGCGTGCGAACGTGGAACGGATAAATGTCGACGCCTGGCATGGTCGCGGCTACGACACTGAGCGCCTTCATGTGACGTTAGCGTGGCCCAAAGCGAGGTGGTGAAAAAAAAAATGGAGGGGGAAAGCGAAGGGAATCAAAGGGCAAAGAGGGTTGATCAGAGCGCTTTCAGCTTTTTCTGGATTGGGGGGGGAGGGCAAAGGTCCACAAACCTGTTTGTTGGTGACCTCTTCCGCTTTAGGCATCGCGCCTCCGGCCCCGAACACGCCAAACGAAGAACTGGATGGGTGAGGGAGAGCACAGAGGCGTGAGTGACGGATGGCCTCAGCTGAGGCGGTGTCGTGTGGGACGTTAGCACTAACCTGCCGAATAGAGTGCGCGGCTTGAGGGAGTTCTTGATGAGGGCGGGGATGCGGCGAAGCTTATCATCGCTAAAGTGAGAGGAAAAGACGAAGCATATATCCGGCTGATGCAACAAGAACAACACGCAGACGTTATTTTCACTCTCATTCCGAAACTATGTAAAACTATATTTATATATAAGTATATATATATATATTAAATAATTTGAATAAACAGAAAGCACAAAAGAACACTTCGATCGGAATACCTGAGTGTCTCCGAATTTAGGTCGTATGTTTTGCACACACTCATCAACTGCAGCCTTAATGTCTCGCTTTGAGGAGACCCAACCCGTGAATTTCCACTCCTTCGATCGTACAGGCGGTGCCTCTTCTGCAGCCTCCTTGGTTACTGGGACTCGAATCAATTGCCGTCGCCTCGCGTAGCCTCGCGCAGTGAGTGGAAGAGCGGGCGGAAGATGCAGAAAAGATGCATAGGTAATTTTGCCAGACGCTTGGCTGATGCGCAGCGACTGTTTCGTCGGAATGTGTCGGAGGTGAAGAGACGAACATGGGACAGCATGCCGCAGCTTTGGTCGGCCCCACATCTTATCTTATTTTTGGCCCAATTTTTCTCGATAAATAACAAATTTCTCTTTGTTTTCTTTGAATAAGCCAAAAGCTTCGTTACAGCAGGACTTTCGTTACACCAAAAAATTGTTGCCCAGTGGGTCTAACCCACGCTCTTCGTCCTTGTGAGTATACAACATGGAGTAGTGTCATCGTGCGATTCCAGAAAATCGCAACACCCCAGCTTGCGGCTCCTCCCCAACACACTTTCGCCGAAAAGCCTCTTCTTCCTCCTCCCTCTCCTCGAAGGTGAGGTAACCCAACAATATGGTCGTGAGGGCGTCGACAGTGGCCTCACACTCCTCTAAGTCGATGAGAGGAAGAAGCTCCCTCGCGCTATTGTCTCCACTCACCAGCGAAACCGACGGCTCAACCGAATATCCGGAGAGGTAGAAGAATTTCTGGGCTGTAACCTTCCGATCCTTCATCCTCTGTATGTCCCCACTCATGTCGACAAGTTGAAGTACCAATTCCTCCGTCTCGTCGCGAAGCTTGGATTCTGCCTCATTCATAGTTGTCTTCTTGTGAATAGAGGTCCGTAAGCTCACGGAGGCCAACCAGCGTTCCGAAAGGGAGCTGCAGATGGAACTCAGGAGTTCGACTTGGCTACGGAGATGGTGCAGGTCACAGACGAGTTTAAAGGCCACCACCTCTACCACAGTGCACGAATGCTGCTCGGTCGACATTACGGCAATCGGTTGGTTGAGGTGCCGAATGCGGTGGCGATGGGTAGGGGAATGGCTCTCGTGGATCGTGAGTTGGCTAGCCGTACTTCGCAAGTCCTTGACCAGCCGTACCAGCGTGCTCCACCACAATCTCAGAGTGGCCTGGCCAGAGAATAGAAACAAAATGACCTGTGAGAACGCAGCGAAGTTAAGCTTGAATGAGAGGCACTGACAGCTGGCAGCTTACTGAGATTTGAGCCCGACCGACGCCTGCGAGATACGTACCAGGTATTAACAACTCCGGTTGTCAAGGCTTGCTACTGGCGCATTAGAACCGAACATCTAGGATACAACCGATTTGAGGACCATTGAGCGAGAAGGAGTCCTGCTTTTGTTGTTCAACCCGCACATCAGCAACTGCCGCGCTAGCGACGCTGAGGCGCGTTATCAGAAAATACATATATGTGTGATTGATGCTTTCTCAACAAGCACGTGACCGCTGCTAAGGAGACATACGGGCATATATCCATAAAAGCGCTAAGGAACATGTTATCTCGTTCCGGTATAATTCTGCAGAACAATGATTTTCTGAGAGGATTAAACGATCTTAGATGGAGCTGTCTATTGGTCCGACTTGCTTTTACGAAAATTCAGAAGATTTCGCTCAACAACGAGCGAGTTCTGAATGGAGCATTTATGGACAATTTAAACGTGCATTACAAAGGGCAAACGTCCACTGCGCAAGTCTAACGTAAGATCTAACCCAGTTTTCTCGTCGGGAAAAAGAGGCGAAATCTAGCCCAGATGGCTACCTGATAGGCATCCGCATCTCAGGCAGAACCAACTAAGAGCCAGGCAATGACACTTCGGAACCATGAGCCCAAAATACCATTTTAAAGGCTACGCACAGCTTGAATCTATGCACTCGAAAAACCATGACTACACAACTGAACAAGACAGAAGATCCTAAGGCCCATCTTGTGCGCCTCATCAAGGACTTCGACGATGCGATGCTCATAACTAAGAACGCAAGTGATCAACTGCGTGGACGACCTATGCGTATTGCCAAGGCGGACGTGGAACAGAACCTGTGGTTCGTCACGACGATGGACAGCACTAAGCTCGAGGAGATCAACCGAGACCCACGGTCTTGTATCACTATGCAAAAGAGTATCATCCCCAAGCCTACCACTTTTCCCTTTATGCTCCCGCTTACTTTTTTTTTTTTAATGGCTTGAAGAGGGTGAGTACATTTCGCTATCCGGCAATGTCCACATCTCCAAGGATAAGGGGGCCATTGAGCAGGTTTGGAAAGGTAGCACCACCCTCGCTGTCACCCCGCATTTGCTGCACTTTGCAAAGTGATGCAACTCGACGCTTTCAGAATCCTTCCGTCCGTGGTTCCCTGAAGGGAAGGACACGGCAGACTTGGTCTTGCTCAAGGTAGATACAACGTGGGGCGAATATTGGGATTCTAAGTCTGGCGAGAGGACGACCATGGACTTCCTGAAGCAAATGGTTGGCAAAGAGGAGAAGGAGGCGATGCCTGAGGACCACGCCAAGATCTCGCTTTCCGCTCCCACCCTGATGTAAAGAGAAAAAAATGAAGCAGCTCCCTTGACATCTGAATATAACTTCGTCTTCCTCTACATTTTGTTACATTCTCCCACCAATGCTCTTGGTATTCACTCCGTCCAAGTGTTACCGCACTCCGGAGTGCAACAGACGAAAAACAGGGTGAACACCTGTTCGCTATTACCACTATTCGCCTGGAAGAACACGGCCTCTCTACCGCCACACCGATCGCACAGCGCACTAGACACAATCACATCAGGTTAAGTTGTATCCATTGGGCGAGGAGAGGATCTTACGCCTTTGTGCGGGGCAGTGTTGGGTCGGTTATCACATCGTGGAAGATCTGAGCACCGCTCCTACAAGGTCCACGATAAGTGCAATGGCCTGAGCTAAGAAACAAGTTTGGGGGCGAAAACGTACACTGGTTTTTGTGTAATCTCGTTTCGGTAGACTCGCCACGCTGTGCCGTTTGTGATTTCATACCCCTCTCTATCAAATTGCTTCAGTTCCGCTTGTTCTACGTGCTCGCAATTTCGGCAGGCGTAAAGGAGGACCTTGTTCACTTTGTCCTCCTTTGGATAAAGCATGTTCGCGCTGCAGGAAGGATGAGAATAATTCTCGTACGTGCATCATAATTGTTATAACTATCATTCTAGTGGCATTGTTAAATAGTAGCGATCAAAAGAGCAATGGGTGGGGCACCATTCATTGCAGAAGTTCATCGTCTTTTGCTTGCCCCGAGAAGAAGGAGAAAAGAAAGAAGAAAAATGCTCGGTGGATAAATTGCTTGGAAAAAAATACTGTTTACACTGAAAACTTGTTGAGGAGCATGTGTACGCATCTTGACTGAAGTTTAGACCTGAGAGTACATTGCTTTGGTTTCTTCTCCTCCCGTCCTCACGTTTGCTCAGCAGCGCGCAAGAGGTTTCAGTCTGGTAAGTGGGACGGGTATTACGTTCTCAACGGCAAGCGACACGAGCTTGCCTTAGACCTCCAATTCGACCACAGTGGTAGTATCGGCGGCACCGGCCAGGATGCTGTAGCCTTTTTCAGCGTGTCTGGCACTTACAAGTGCTGCTCCTTCGCTCCTCACGTTTCGTCAGCCCCTGTCTTCCTTCTCACGCTCTTCTCCCCAGTTCTGGGCCTCCTTACCAGGCCACACTCACTCGCACAGATTACCAAGGAGGAGGCACAATGGAGATGTCAGGATTCAGAGAGAGTGAGGTATTTGGACCCTATTCGGACCATTCACTATCCAACTCACCTATTCGCACGCAAAACAAAGACTGGCGGCATATTTGGAACTTGGAAGGGCTCGCTCGGTGCAGGCGACTTTCGAATCAAGCCTTCTGCTGATGCTGCAGGTGATTCATTACAATTGGATGGACGTTCTTGTAGCCTCCTTACCCTATGCTTGCGCCAGCACTCGAGAAAAAGCTTCAGGAAGAGGCTGAAAAGAAGAAGATAGAACAACTCAAGGCCATGGGCTTTCCTGAGGCTTGGGTCAAGGCGGCTTTGGACCAGACCAAGGTAGTTATTCTGTAGCAACCCGAGTAGTAGCGGTTATTCCCCTCAACGGCGTCTTAATTAGGGAGACTTAGATGCGGCGATAGAACAGTTGACTCTTCAGGTCTCTGCTGGCGACGACTTTGTGTCCGGTGGTTCCGTCACGCCGACGAGCGGTATAATCCATCTGCGTTCCCGACTTCGTGGTTCTTTGATGGACATTGGATTCTCCTCTTGTTAGGTGCTCCGGATGCCTCACTGGTAAGCCAACTAACGGATATGGGCTTCTCGGCTGAGCAGGCCACTCTAGCCCTTGATGCTTGTGTACGTTTCCCTTTTGTTCTGCCGTCCTCTCCTCCACTAACCCAGCAGTAGGACAACAACGTTGAGCGAGCCGTTGAGTTTTTATTTTCACAGTGAGCCACAGCAACCGCGGACTTTCCTCTAATTAATTATTATTGAGAGAATAAAGTCTCTGTTGATTTACTTTTTGTAAAGACGTCAATCAACCCCATCCATCCACCGCGCTGCCGCACCGCGCTACCAACAATTGCAACACACATGGCATTTGGTAGATGTGACCGACTGTCCTTCTTTTCAGTCTGGCTTTTTATGGGTACCTTCCCATGATGTTTCTTCTCCTTCACACCCATAGCCTCGCCATCCAAATTGAATCATTTGGCAAAAACTGCCATCTTCTCTTTTAGTTCCGTTTTTGGTTGCTAGCTCGCCGTCTCTCCTTCTGGACGAGTCCTATCTTCGGTCGTCCCTTGGGTTCGACTTCGTTGTAGTGCCACCACAGATGGCTTCCCCCTCCTCCGCCTCTTCCTGCTTCGTGCCGCGCTGCCTCTCCCCCGACGCCGTCAACCAACGGCACTTGCTTCGCTTCGGCCTGCGCGTGCAGAACAACGGCGACTCCGAGGGTAGTTTCGAGGTCACGCCGGACGTAATCGGCGTCCAGAATGACTACTGCACGTCGACCACCAGCATACAGTACCTCGTCTCACTCCTGGTCTTCAACTCTTCCGGAGCCATACTGGCTTCGGCAACTCGAGGTATGGCAAGCCTTCCTCACATTTTCCAATAGTAATGAAAATTTAAATTTTCTCCTACAAAATCACAACCATTAAGCGTATGTTGGGCAGATTTATGTATATACGACCAAGAAATGATGGCCGGATATTCGGGTGGCGGTGTCGTACCCGATTCGCCCGTATACACATCGTGCCGTACTCCGGCCTCGCCCTACCCTCTGCAGGTGAAGCCGCACTACTCTGGGATGTTGTATTCTATTTATTCTATTTCTATTTCATTCTGGAGAGCTTTACTTATATTCCATCATGATTCAAGGGTTTATCTGCGGGATGGCAGGTCACATACACGAAGGACATCAACTGCATGTATATCGATATCACTGGGCTGGTAATATCACCATACATCTTCTTATATAGACATGTTTATATAAATTCCACATGTGATTAAGATTTTCGACTCACTTCTGTCATGATTGGCCAATCGAAGGCCGCCGGCAGTTACACGTTGCGAGCCACGCTTCGAGAGGTATTCAACGGCTCCGCTGCATATCAGGCGTACATCTTTTTTCCTCCTCCTCCTCCTCCTCCTCCTCCTCCTTTCCTTGCATAGATTTAGGAGAAGTTCACAAAACAATTCTTCTCGCAAAGTTCGGCTTCGTTCACCATCGATGAGATAGGCGAGTGTCCGCCCGTGACGAACTATGCTTCGCCAGAGTACTTCAGCATAAACAGCTCCCAATGGTAACGAATGTCACACTGGTCTGGGCCTATATTTCGGACACATCAGCGCCCTAGTAACGGTTACTAATCAACCCCAAAATGTGGAACAAAGGGTCGACCCAATCGCCAACGGCCATCAGAATATTCCCCTTCCCTCTACTGCTGGAGATTTCAGCGATCCGGTGAGTTTCGGTGGAGATTCCTGGATTTTTGGCTGCATCGGTTTCACGTGCGACTCATGGCTACCTATGCAATTTACCCTTTTCTCATACATACATATATATATATATATAATATTCTCCACACGCACAACACACACATTCAGTTCCTTTGCTGTGGACATCGGCGGCAGGCTTACCTTCGGGAATCCCGGATTGGGCGTTGTCGTCGAGTCGACGACCAACTTCACCATCGCCCCCTTCAACGCGGAGTTTCAAGGTATATATCTGTTATCTGATTGGTCAAGTTTCGCGTACAAGAGCGCGTTGGCCAACCACAGGTCGTGGTCTGTGACACAGGCGGATCTACTTACTATCATCTCTCCGGATCATCGCCCAATCGGGTTCTTCTGGTCTCCTGGTACCCTTCCCCACATTGATTACCATGTAACAATATGTTAATGTGGAGGAGGATAGGGTAGACGTGGCGGCCAATGACAACCACACCGACCTTGCGTGGCAAGCCGAGATCGCTGAGGTTGGCTTAGTCGAGATTTCTTTTTTATTCTTTATTTTTTTTAATTTTAATTTTTATTTTTGACAATGAGGGGAACTGAACTCTTTGGGGGGGGGGAAAGAACGGAGATATCGTCTTCCGGTACCGGAATGTCGTCTACAGAGACGCAGACGGGCAGGAAGCGGGCGAAGGGCGAAGGCAGAACGTTTACGTGTGCAGCGGTGACGGTAAGATATCCGAAAAAGGAAAATGCTGCGTGGGCCGCATCCAATCGCTTTTTTGTGTCGACAGCTACGAACTGTGTGGTGTACGTGGAGCAAGCGAGAACTCCTGGAGCGGCTCAGGTAGGCAATCACACCGCGCTTCGCTTTAGCCGAAGGGTTCCAGGCTTCGGCACGACGCCTGCCAACGTAGTCATGGTTCGCTGCTTTGCTGCATGTCAACCTCCTTGCATGGCATTCTTATTAAAGCTGCCCAATCCGCGTGCAGGGCAATACGCCGAGCGGTAACTCCTTCGAGGTGGGAACCACGCTCAGCTTCAGCGCGACCACCAGCGCGTCATCAGCGGTCCTCGGTTGGTCCTTTGATGACGAGGCCGAGATCGAACAGATAGGCGATGTGGTGTCCCATAAGTTCGCCTCCGAGGGTAAGCGTCCCTCTCCCATCAGGGGGTAGGTCGAGTATGATTGGAATGTGTTGCACTGAGAGCCAATCGCAGGCGAATACATGGTGCGTCTGACGGTCTTCGATGGCAATTACTACGTGGTCTCTACGAAGACCATCACGATCACCTCCAAGCATGATGGTGCGTTGGTTTCCGGTCAATCCGAAACTGGGGTCTAACTGATGTTCGGATTTCACAGATGACGACGGTTGGTCGACCAATGACACGCTGGCTTTGGTCCTGGGCATCACTCTTCCCCTCCTGGCTATCTTGGTGGTTGTTCTCATCGTTGCAGCCGTCCTCTATTGCTACTTCGGGCGAGGCATCGTCCCCTCCGGAGGCGGGTGGTGGGCGAAGGAACCAGGTACGTTTAGGAAGCGCCTGCTTGGTTGAATGGCGAATGTGTAGACTTACCTGTACATGTGCGCACAGAATACGTCAACACGGCTGCCCACTGAGCATTGGTGCTTCATTGCGAACACCGTCTTGCTTACCTTCTGTGAGATGTAGGAGACAGCGATGAGAAATACTCTGGAAGGCGGCCTTAATAGAAACGTTTCCGTTAAATTTATTAAACCTCAGCCTGACCTAACGGACATGAAGATCTGGACAGTGCTGCAGCATCACACCAACGACCTCTTATTGTCTGGACTTTTTGCTACACACTGGTGGCCCATTCCATATATAACTAACCAGCACTTGTGCTGTAGGGCAAAGGCAGGGACGTCAGGGGAGCACACTGTACAGTGTGGAGAGATCCTGCTTGGCAAGAGTCTGCCATCATCATAAGAGGCGCTGGTGCTGCTGCCAACTGGAAACACAGTTGGTGGGACTCACAGCATACAGCTGACATGGGAGAAATGATGAAGAGATGCTGGAGCCACACTACCTCTTCAAGAACATGGAGGGCGTCCTGACCTCTGTTGCCGTTGTCCTACAGCACAAGTTCTCGATGGTGGCCATGTTCGAGTCTCAAGAGAGCACCACCTGCCAGAACTTAAGCACACTCTACCGCATGTCCGGCTTTTACAGACACCAGTGATTGACGTAAACTATGTCTTCTTGGGAGAGGACGAGGGCATGCTCTCCTGGGAAGGGCCTGGGTCATAGGAAGCCGACGGAGAGGGCGGGCCAAGGCTACTTCTATTACACCTTGAGTAATTTCTTGATATAAGGTATCGTCCACACCACTTGCATCGTCCTCCCCCTCTCCACTCATGGTCACAACGGATAGCAACGTCAATCAGCTTGGAAGCACCTCCCAGCCCGAGCCCATCGCCTTCGTTCGTCGACTTCCTATGGCCTTTAAAACTGACAGTTGTTTCTCGTTATGCTGATGTTGACACAATCGCGAGGTCAAATCGGAGGAGAGAATACACGGACAGGGCATGAATCCCAATAACGAGCTCTTGGGGGGGGGAGGAGTCATTTATTCGTTAGATGGGAATCTCGCGTCGAAGAATCTCAAGAATTGCAGGCACATCGACGAGCATGTCGCCCCCTCTGCTTGGATAGGGAAGCATGTAGTAGTTGTGGTTGAGCATCGCTGCCTGCTGCCAAATGATGAAGTTTGGCGACGCCTGCTGCGGCATGAACTCTATTGTCAGCGTGTCGCTCGGCGTGAAGAGCAAATTGTAGAAAGAGCCCCCGTGCGGCCCTGTAGAAGCCAATCTCAGATCCTTTCTTTTATAATAATATATATATATACGATAAGAAAGGTTTAGAAAAGGGAAGGATGAAGCAACCGATGAGAACTTTGGCGCGGTTGAAGAAGCTAATGGTCGACTGCAGAGTGGGGAAGTCGTTGTGATTGAAGGTGACGAGCCGCAAGAGTTCCCGTCCAGCAGCTTCCCGTTCCAAGTTTCGCTCAGCTACAAACTGTTCCAACCCTTCGACGAGCGTGTCTTCATTGAACACCGATCGACCGTAGTTGAATGTCTGTCCGCTGCCTTTCCCTCGTCCTAGTTAAGTTGCGTTGCTCTGTCATTATATAATGCGCTCTAGGGACAAAATATAAATAAATATTGAAATACCCAAGTAAATGATAGTGTGGCGGTCTTCGAAAGGGATTTCCTGGTAACCGAACAGTTCTCTCATCTTCTTCCAGAGGTAGGGATGGAACGGCGGTGACTGGCACGATTGATACCACAGCTCACCTCTACACACCATATGTACACCATGGTTGTCAAGCAAGCCCACCAGGAATAATCACATAGCCTGCTCGGGGTAGGCTGGGAATATAACTGGAAGATTATGTCAGGCTCGAACACAACGAGCCGCTCAGCCGGTAGCAGATGTTCCCATATCTTCTTGACCACGGGGAACTTGGGCAGGTTGTAGTCAACGAGGATGGTGATGTTGGGGTCGGCCTGTAGATAGTCCCACGCTTGCATCAGTCGCGGAAGCACACCGTCGATCAAGTGCTGAAAGCTCCATCCCTACAAAGAGGGAAAAAAAAAAAAGAGGAAAAGAGCAGAAGATTGTTTTTCCTCTTTCGAGATTACTCCAAAAACCAAAAGAAAAGAATACATCGCTACCTGAACGACAATCATAGGGGCGAGCTTGTCCCATTGGCGCGGAGTTTTATGGTGAAAGGCGGGATACTCTTTGAGATAGGTGTCGTAGGCCGTGCTCCACGAGCAGCCCTGATACTGCCCGAACGAGCCTGCGAGACAAGGGCGATTACCGTCTTGGGCCTCAAGGGGGGGGGAGAGCAGGCCAGCTCTCTCATTACCATTCAACAGCAGCAGATTCCTCCCCGTGACATATTTGTCGGTCCAAAACAAGAGAACCTGCGAATTTCAGACTCCTTCTTAGCGTGCTTTACATTCCACGTCCTTCCTTCTCTCTGATACCACAACCCATGCCCTTCATGGCTGACTAAAACGGGGCGGCCCTAGAAAATGACGTACGTCGTCCGATGAGATGCGAGAGTCCAAGAGAGGGCACAGCGCGCCGGGCGGAAGCGGCTTCTGGAAGCACTGCTGGGAAGCCTTGACGAACTCTCTCACCACGTCCTGCTCCAGGAACCAATTGCGCCCCTGCAAGAGCGGATTTTGGGTCAGGCCAGAGGCGCGCAGACAGAGAGCGTTGAGGTGGCTTTCTTGTCTCCCGTACGGACCTCGGGGGAGGCGAAGCGTGGCATGGGCAGAACGAAGGGCGGGAAGCGGAGCTGCGTCTCCCTCAGCACTCGGACGTCGCGAATGCAGGGCTGCGCCCACGGCCCGGACGAGACGTACGCGCCCTGATCGCGGAGGGAAGGGAACACAGGCACACACAGAGGTCAGCACCCTCGCGAGGGAAGGGCAGAGATGGGCCAAAGTGGATGTGTGAAGGTAATACGTTTTCGCACTCTGCGGCGACCTTGGGCGCCCATTCTTGGCTAGGCGGTGCTCGCCAGCCGTAGCGATGAGATGAAGAGGACGAAGCAGGGGAAGAGACAGATGATTCCAATGATAGGGACGGTGAAAGTGAAGGGGAATTTGAGAGTGAAGGGGAAGGAGGTGGAGATCGTGTAGGGGAATGAGTGGGCGGAACGGAAGCAGAGCAAGATGGAGAGGAAGAAGAGGCTGGAGAGCTAGATGGGGGTGAAGAGGGAGAAGAGGAGATTGGAGTTGTCGGAGAAGGAGTTGAAGAGGGCGGAGGAGAGAACAGCAAGGGGCGATTGTCCTTAAACGGAGGTGCAGGTAATCTCGAGGGCCCTCGGCCGCTGAAGGAAGGCAGCCAGGAGCTGACGAACAAAAAGGTAAGCACAAGGCCCAGTCCTATTAACACGAAGCCCAGCTGCACTGTGTTCCTGGGTGGACCAGTGGCTCGCCTCATTTCGCGCGGAACGAAGTGCGGTAAGGCGGGGGGGGGAGACAGACAGTTAAATTTATTAACCCGTCTTTTCGTCTGTCTTTTCCTGGTTCTTCTGTGGAAGGAATGAAAGGCATGAGCACCCCTTTTTTTCACTTCATACCAGTACAACGCATTACTGAGAAAAGAAACAGACACCAGCCTTATTATCCTACAGGGCACCTCCGCTTTGTGCACTCACCTTCAAAAAACACCTTACCACCACGCGCCACACCGACATCCACATTTCAGTTTTACCGCTACCACCTTGCCTCACCATGCACTATCACAACTGACTCGTCAAGAGTAATGTATTAACTCAAAAAAA
>CDFF01072267.1:57702-69178 GCA_000826265.1 Acanthamoeba culbertsoni
AATAATAAATAATAAATAATAAATAATAAATATAAATTATCTGCAGTGAAATCTCGAACGTTTTGGTCACAACTTGGCAAGGAGCTGCGCAAACGGCCCAAGCGGCTTGCGCTGGTGGTAGGCTTGACTGTGGCGGTTCCGATAGGCGGCGTTGCCTACTGGCAGTATTACCAAGACGTTGTTCCCCACAGCGGTGCGTTGTAATTGATTCTTTTGGAACATTATCTTTTCTTTTTTGACTTTTGTTTAAAATATTTTTCTTTTTTAAAATTTAATTTTGATTTTATTTGCGAGTAAATCCCTTGTACTACTTGGCTGGCACAGGTCGTCGACGAATGATGGACGTGTCACACAAGGAAGAGCAGCGAATGGGACTTGCGTCTTTCCATCTGATCAAGCAGCAGTACAAAAATCAGATTCTTCCAGACGACCACGAGCTGGCGCAAACCGTGAAACGGATTGGTTGGAAAATAATAGACCAAACCAACCTGCAGGATTTGCATTGGGAATTTCTGGTATCTTCCGGAATGTTCCATGTTATACTACCTAATAGAGGATGTGATGTCCCATGTAACTTGCTGCTCTCAGGTCATCCAAGCGGACGATATGAACGCCTTTGTGTTGCCCGGTGGAAAGGTGTGCGTATTCACAGGCATCCTGAGCGTGACGAAGGATGAATACGGTCTCGCCACTGTGCTTGGACATGAAATAGGACACGTTGTAGCGCGTATGTGACTCATTATGAGTAATGTTTCGGGGATACATCTTTTTTTTTTTTATCTTTTGATATTTTCACCAGTGTATAGAAGGCAACTCTACATCACCCTGTCATTAACAGGTCACGGAGCGGAAAAGTGGAGCAAGATGCGGTGGTACAGAGCGTTGGGTTGGCTTACGGCGATCATGACCGCGCAAGAGGAGCCCGGCTGGATGATCAACACCGTAAGCTTCGCTCCACAACGAGCTCGTTTTCAAGGCCTCCATTTTGCTCACTACATTCGTGCTACCGGTTCTATGTTGACTTTTGACGTATCAGTTTTTGACGCTCTTCCTCACATTGCCCTTTTCACGTAAATTCGAAAGCGAAGCCGACTACATCGGGTAAGCGCTATTGTCTTCCTCTTCCTCCTCTATGTCTTCTCTCTCTTCTCTCTTCTCTCTTCTCTCTTCTCTCTTCTCTCTTCTCTCTTCTCTCTTCTCTCTTCTCTCTTCTCTCTTCTCTCTTCTCTCTTCTCTCTTCTCTCTTCTCTCTTCTCTCTTCTCTCTTCTCTCTTCTCTCTTCTCTCTTCTCTCTTCTCTCTTCTCTCTTCTCTCTTCTCTCTTCTCTCTCCCTCTCGACTTGCGTCATTTGGTGACGATCTCTCTTGTGTCGAATCAGCTTAATGCTGATGGCGGATGCGGGATATGATCCCAATCAGGCCGTAGAGCTATGGTTACGATTCTCCCAAGTGCAGCCGTCCAGTACCACCTTTCCAACCTCTCCCCCCCTATCCCCAACAAGAGCTTAGCCTTCCCTTTTTGCAGCAATAAAATATCTGTCGACACATCCCCCGAACGCCGAGAGAATCGTTCGGCTGCAGCGTTGGATGCCTCAAGCCCTCAACGAGTTCAAAAAGCACAACCACCAACACTAGGCTTGAGCCAAAAGCCGTGCTTCTCGGACAGGAGGATGATCATTCATAAAGTCTTTGTGTAGCTGTTAACTATTTATTCTGGCACTTCYAGGCTTATTGCACATGAAAAATTTATGTATGTATTTGTAATTGTATGAAGATTTTTGCTTCATAGTCAACCTAYTTCAAGGAAAGAATTGAATGTCTATTTTGGGCATCGGGTGAAAATGGTTAWTAMCAGAGGTGGAGAAAAAAAGGAACCAAGCGACTGAGTTCCTGCCCTTGGAACGGCCTTTCTTGACGTGCTTCAATGGGCTCGAAAAAAAAGCCGGATATATCCGTTGGCTCGCGCCCATTGTAGCACCTCAAGAGGGCCTCCTCGTGCTGCCGCAGCAGAGGTGCGCTCGTCCCAGGGACAGCCGTTGGCGCTAGCCCATTGCGACAGGGCGGGATGGCCTTCCTGTGCAACGAGAAAACCAAACTCGCGCCGTGCTTTATTCTGTTGCAGGCCGCGCGCGAAGGAGAAGCGCATTCCAGCGGCGGCACGCTGCAGCATGAAAAAACGACACCAGAGCGCAGCAGATTAGGGCTTTATGAGTGATCATCCTCCGTGCTTTCCTTTGTGCGCTTCTCTGGCGCGGTCGGCAGCTTTCGTGCGCTGTGCTGCTGTCGCCAGTTCTGCTGCCAGCAGCGGCTCACCATCGACAGCACGTTCCTCATTGAGAAGGGGAACACGTAGCAGAGGTCGTATCCCTCACGATATCGTGGGTTGAGCTCGGAGTACTCCTTAGCCTCCGGTAGATGGAAGTAGGACTCAGGGTACTCGGCAAAGGTCTCCGGTTGAATCACCACGTGCACGTTAATCGCGCCAGTGTCCTCTTCCACTTCGAAGTTGTCATCCCGTATGGCCCTGGAAGGAGTTATACGAGGTTCATACACATACATCAATATCTCAGGAATGAAGACGGGACACCTCTCGAGAATAGGGTACAGAGGGGCAACGACAGCTCGCTCCTCGTCTGTGTGCTTGCCGTTGAGAACGTAGTATTGGCCCACTGTCTTCTTCATCGACACAAAGTTGAACACGCTGGCTATCGAGAAGAAGAAGTAGCGGGTGAATGGGTGGCGTAGTTGTTGTAGAACATAGTAGAGCAGGCTGGCCACTACATGCAACGACCTACGGCGGTACTCTTGCACTATGCGCAGCTTGCCTTGTAGAGGATGAGAGAAAGCCTGGGAAAATAAGAAAAGAGGACAGCTGTACCCTGCACGATGACCTTAGTCCAGGAGTCGGCAGTGTCGAGGGTGCGCCAGGCAGACATGCCAACCAAGCGACCCGACCCGCCTCCGCGTCTGCTCTCGCGGAAGAGGAAGACCAAGTCGTGCTGCGCCATGTGGTTCGCAAATGACGAGTAGGACTCCGCCATGAGGCTGCTGCTGAAGGCATAGAGTCGCTTCGACTCTTCTTCAGAAAGCCTGCTGCATCGCCTAACTTCTGCACTTATTCCAAGGCCCATGCCCTCTCCTACCAAAACAACGACAATACGTAATTAAAACGGAAGGAAAAATACTGAAAAATAAGCAGTAAAAATGTTTTTGTCTATTTACATCACGTTTCTCTACATCTTGGGGAAGACGACCCGCCGCTCAAGCCTTACTTCGGGCTTAAGCGGCACTCGGGTATTCTCTGTGCGACCCTTGCCCGCCCAGCACGAGGGCAGGTAGTTGTTGCTCGTCTTCGACGCCTCCCTCAATAGTCCCATTCGCTTGTACGCAGCTGCAGTCAGCTCGGAGCAAAAGAGTGACGATAAATCCTCTTCTCTGTTGTATTGTTGAGCAAATGTGAGATTGCCGACGTTTGCCACTATCGTCAATTAGTGCGCGGCCTTACGTATTGAGACCACTCCAGGCTTTGACCATCGATAGTCGATTTCTTTGGAACGGACGCCCTCGCACTTCATCGATAAACCTTAATTGACAAAAAAAGCACAGATGGCGACGATTCCATGAGCGATTGAAGAGAGCGCCAAGCACGGTGGAATACGTACTGGTAGAGAGCATCGATCATCTCCGGGGTGCGATGCACGGACAATTGACGCACCGCCACCTTAGATACAGTCCGCAGGAAATCCATGCGGTCATCAAGATTGTAGATCTCCACACCATCCTCAAGAGTAGCTAATAAAAGTATTATTAATGCGAATCCTTGGCATCGCATATTCAAAGCCAAGAGAATATGAGGGCTCACCTTCAAGCAGCTTCAGCTCGTTATTCCACCATCGCACCACCATCGCCACATGGTCCCACTGTAAACAGGAACAGTTTCAATGAGATGTGAGGGCCTCCATGAAGAGCATGGTTGCATGCGTACTCGGCTCATGGTGAAGAACTTAGTGCCGTAGGCCATGATATGCGAGTTATCGAAGAGGATGATGTCGCCCGTATCGAGTCTCATCGGGATGGCGGTCGCAGCTATACCTCGGTCATATAGCAATCCTGTCTTATCGAACGAATCGGAACTCTTCTGCACCTTGATGGTGACGGTAATGGCAGCATCCTGCTAGCCGCGCAACAAGATGATCGTAAACAGGAGGAAGTGGCTATTCCCGATCCGACAACAGACTAAGAGCGGCACGCACCGCAAGCATGCCAACTACCGACCCAGCGCTCGGTAAAGGGGATAACATGTTCTTCTCAGTCCTCGCTACCTGTTCTCTGTCTTCTACTGTCCTTTGTTGACTATCTTCCATTTCCTCCTCGGCCGTTTGGTCTATGCTCCGCGTTACAAAGTCGGCCATGGCTGAGTTTACTACGATATCCATTGTCTTTCCTCGTGTAGAACTGCTGTCTTTCTTCACGGGGTGCTGTCGATCCTTCGCAGCCGTGAGATTAGCTATATCATAATGGGATGGTTTCCCGTTGCTGATTGCACGGTCACTTGTGTCCTGCAAGCAAGGCTATTGAACCGTTAGCGTCAAGGTAGATACTTTGGCAAAGATGAATATTATCTGCGTGCCTCAGGCAAAATTGGCGTGTTCGGACGCCCATGGACGGCTATCGGCCTGGAAGCTGAAGGTGACCCATGCTCTGAGTCTAAATTCCACCAATAAGGTGACAATTTAGGTATGTCCTGAATGAAAGGAGAGCGAAGTACGCACGTGAAGGGTAAGCGAGGGAGGGTGTAAAGACAAGGGTGCATTCGCGAGGTTCTCCCGATGCAATGAGCTCAAGATCAATCCACCGCTCCTCTATCAGAATGGGCGTTGCGCCCAAGCTCCCCATCTGGTATAGAAGCACTTTCACTTGCCCCTTGTCGATGTGGTCTACGCCCGAGCCCTCCTCGGTAAATGTGCAACCTAGGCCGGCCCATGGACAGGGAGCGGCCTCAGACATCGAGGAGGGATCTCGGTCGATCCTCACAGGAGTGGTAGGGCTGCGCGATGTGCTGCTCTTGGTTGGCCCTGGATTGAGGTGATAGGACCATGAACGCATGCTCTGCACACCTAAAGAGAGCTCCAGGTAGAGGCCAGCACGCGCGGCGGCAACAGCGAGCTTGTTCAGGGGGTTGATGTAGGCATAGGTGACCTCGAGGTCGACAAGAGGCCTGCAGGAGCTGGGACCCACGGGCGCGGTAAGGCCCGGGCGGTGCTTGTCGACTACGTTGGTATTCTTGCTTGAGGAGGATGTGTCGTCGTTGTCTAAGATGTAGCGTCGTATAAAATCTTTGTGCATTGAGTAGCGGTCACCAAGCAACTTAATCACCTCTCCCAATCCGGCCAACCAGCGCTGCGCTTCGGTGAGGTCCTCTGCTGCCAATATGAAAATACGTTTTGTGTAGTTGGTGTGCAAGCGGAAGGAGTAGGGGTAGCGAGGATCAGTGTGTGGCTCGATTTGTGTATCTGCTGCTAGAAGAATATAGTTGATTGGCTCTGCGCTCACCGAAGGACCGTAGTAGAGTCGATTGTCTCTTAACGAAAAGAAACGTCGCTTCCATCCTGCAATGACAGGACTAGGCCCTTTCTTCCAGAGCCACCCCTGCAATTTGCGACAGAGTCTCTTTGTTGGGGGACGGCAGAAAGCAGGAGGAAGGGCAAAGCTGGGCTGCCCTTTCGAGTGGGTTGAACTTGTAATCTTTACATTCTGTGTTTCCCCATTTCCTTCCTTTTTTGTCCCCGTCTCTTCGCCTGTAGTGCTACTTCGGGCAGAACCGAGGAGTAAACGTGGTTTGACGTGCGAACTGGGAGCCGTTGGCTCCTTCATTCAAATCCAAAAAGAAGACTGGCCAGGACAGCTTTATTTGCTCTGTGAGGAAATGAAAAAAAAACAGGAAGGAAAATGCCCAGCAACGCAAAACAAAGAGAATAAATAATTATTGAGTTTCTTTCTCACCACCCTTCAATCAATCGATATCTTCGGTGCTGGGCGCCGGAGGCTGAGCCGCATCCGTTTCAGCTTTATCATCCGCAGATGATCCAGTGTCAGCTCTCTTCTCTGTGGTTTCTTCTTTCTCCTCTGTCTCGTCGTTGCCAGACTCCCTCCGCTTCTTCTCTTCCTCCCTCACTTGTCGCTTGTATTCGGTCGCTCCCACTTTCTCATATATCTCGCCCATGATACGCAGACCTTTGGCTCGCCTCTTCCTCTCTTGTTTGGAGATGTCAAGATCACCAAGCACCGATTCGCACACCTGCACAGATCGTCAACACGAAGCCTTCAGTATAGCACCAAAAGCACACCTATCTATGCTTTGGTATGACGTACCTTTCGCATGGTGTTCTCTGTCTCCAGTTTGCCCATCCTAAAGAGTGCGCCCATGCCCTCGCTCTCAACCGCAGCCTCCAGCTCGGCCTGCTCTGCGGTCTGTGTGCCCAGCTCGCCCTGCATCTGCTTCGCCTGCAGCTCTTGCTGCGCCACCTCGAGACGGATCGCCGACCTAGGCCGCACATAAGGTAGTGAACGCATCATCAGTCCGCTTCTCTCTTCTTGACACATCATGCAGCACATTGGAATTGGCGGCGGTGTTTACTTGATCGCGCCCCAGGTCTCCTTGATCAAGTGTGCCTTCTCGCGCCACTCCGCAAAGGTACCGCCGAGGCCGCCTAGGTGCTGCTTAGCCTCTTGTCTGTACACATAGCCGACCTGAAGGAAACGTCACGGTTGCCATGCCATGTGTGGTCAGATATGTGGACGAAATATCTCAGCGAAAGAGGCCACAAGCGGAGCGCGCGCACGTGGTACAATAACTCAGCACCGCGCTCCTCGTCCTTCAGCTCTTCGGCCTGTTTGGTGATCGACTGCCTGAATTCTGCGGATTATATAATCCAATTAAATGAATTAACACCAAAATCATAGTAGTCCCAAAGTGATCATCATTATGTGAAGCGCAAGAAGAGGAAACCTTCTTCGTTGCCCTCGAGGTAGGGCTCCAGCTTTGCTAGAAGCTGTGCTCGAAGGGTGATGATTCTGTGGGCCTCTTGTTCATATGGGTCTGTGGTTGCTGAGAAGTGTTGCTCTGCAGAAAACACAGAGCATGAACAACGGCTGCGACAGCTTCGACTCCTCATTTGCTCCTTCAAGAGGGAATGTGTCTTACCGCCGAAGGAGACCTCGCCGAAGAACTCTTTGAACTTCTCACCGCCGAACATGTCCTTGAAGAGCTCGCGAGGGTCGGTGAAGATATCATCTCCCTTTTCGAACGCGGCCTGTGGAGTACAACGCTTAAAATTTTTTAAAAAGACAACGGCAGAAAGAACATTCTTACCTTGCCGTACTTGTTGTATCTCTCCCTTTTATCTGGATCAGACAATACCTCATATGCAACTGAGATTTGTTTGAACTGTACCCAGTTGGAAAAGGTGGTTGGATCCAATTTAAGATGAAGATCGGACAAAAATTGCATCATACCGTCTCTTCGCTACCACCCTTGTCAGGATGGTGCACCTTGGCCGCCTGATAGTACCCTTTCTTTATCTGGGCTGTCGTGGCCGTAGGGCTCACACCCAGCACGTCGTAGTAATCTGTCTCGAGGACTTTGGCTTCCATTTCCCAACGGAAAGCTATGAATCTGAGTTAATCAGCCGAGTGCTATTCGCGAGGGAATCAACAGGCGATAGCCTGCTTCAATTCAACTTCTAACTACAGTTGATTTCTCTCGAGCCTCTCAGAGCAACCTCCCGCCACCCCGATGTCGACGACTTTGAGACGCTCCCTGCACAATTAATGCAAAAGAAAACTTCTGTTTCTCCCCTTCCGGAAGCATGGTCATGACGACACCGACCCATGCCGCAGGATAACTAAATTGCGATCTTGTGATCACCGCACTGGTATGCAGCAAAGCATTCGGTGCGCCCGTAATGTTGATTGGCGCGGTGGCATGGGGACGTCTATGTTGCGGCAGAGTCAGGACGCAACCAAGAAGGGGAAGAGCGCAACGGTAGGTAACAAGGTGTATTGTACGAACTCTTGTACGAGGGGCAAAAGAGAATTCTCTCTTTTAAACTAGCTTGTCGAGTGGTCCATTGGTCGGTGCAGCGCAGGCGCAGGCATAAGAGACAGAACTCGGTTAGGCAACAACACATCTTTCGCCGAATCAGTGGCTGTCTTTGCGCTCTTTTGGCGCGAGCACCGATCTGCTGGATCTCCTCGTAGACGTGTCGCCCGCTGCGGCAGACCTCGTATTCGATTCGCCCGACGCGTCAGAAATGCTGTGACTGAGCAGGCGCGCGAGGTCGCCTCGGAAGGCGGAGACAATGGAGGAGAAACGGCAAGCAATGGAGGAACTCATGCAGGTGGTATGCGACGACACGGTCATGGAGTGGCGAGAGGGGAGGACGAGGACGAGGACGAGGAAACGAGCGAGAGAGAAGCGGTCATGAGCGAGGACGTGGTTTTGCTGCACCCAGAGTGCGGGCCGCTGCTGATGTTTGTGGCGTGCTGCGAGCTGGGACTCCTGCCGCTCGCACGACGCGTCCATGACTGGGCACACCGGTACTTGTCTGGCGTGACGCCGACGTTGCGTACGAAGTGGCAGGCCGCCCTCGATCGGTACAGCCGTATGCTGGTTGCGAAGCCGTGATGTGGTGGTTTCCCATTTGTTAACAATCCCTCTAAAACTTTTGTTCAATCTATGAGATTTGGGATTATATTTTCAGCCCACCCTCGGGCACAATGAAGGGGAGCTCCCCTTGTCAGGTCTCTCTACGTGACACCAGCACCCAAGATGATCGCCAGGGACATGGGCCTCACAACCGAGCAATAAATAAACCACAACTGCAGCTGTCGGCTCACACCGGCTAGTCGTTGTCGCTAGATATTGGGCCTTTTATTCTGCGTTTAATGCAAGGAAGTCTTCCATCTGAGTCTCATCGGAAGGAACTTCCTTGCCTTCCTTCCTCCTTTTTCTTTTCTTTTTCCTGTGACCCCCCCGCTGTGTTGTGTGGTGATGATAGTGAAGGTGATGGGTGAAAAAAAAAAGGCCAAGTCCTTGCTGAAGGCCTCTCTTTCGGAGGTCGACAGCAAGGGCCTGCCCAGGGCCCAGGCTCAACCCTTTCGGGGAGCTCCGGGTGAAAGTCGCCGCTCAATGTCGTGAACCTCGCCGAGAGGAACAGCGCCAGAGCGTGCAGCGCACCCAACTCGACTTACTGGCCTCACTCTTGTGTGAGAGAGAGGCTTTCAGCCAGCGCAGGCACACAATATCCAGCTCAACCCCCCTGAAGGTTGAGCCGCAACTGGTGCCCTGAGCGCGTTGGCCTTTTGAAGGCTCTTGCCCACGCCAAAATCGTGGGACGTTCTGTTTTTGGTGAATGGAAAGTCCGGTCGAAGAAAATGCGTTTCATTGCAACTTTCTTTGTTGCAAAAGATGGACAAGAACATTAAGGGGGGATTCTTTTTTGAAAGATCAAGTCCATAAGCCAGTTTCGGCTGCGCCGAGGCATTAACCAAAGACCGAGACCTTGCTATGCCACAAGAACATGGAGAGCTGAAATTTCCTGAGGCCCGCAATCGACCCCCACACTGTTGCGTGTCGGACGGCCCATTCTTTCCATTGTCGGTGCGTTTTTCTATCACACACTCACAATGACGTGACCGGGACACTGAAGGTCGGTCAAAGCGGGCACAGGGCCTTCGCTGGTAAGGAGGACAAGAGGGTGATAGCGATGGTCGGTGGTGATGATTACAGGTACACCCGAAACAACCAACAAAAGGAGAGAGGATTCTTGACCACGTATTCTTGTTCTGCATATTAACAGCATATTTGTTACGGAAGATGGTGGTATGTCGTTGGAACCACGAAGAGATTCCGAGTTGGCATACTGGAGGACGGCCTGACAGCTATTCAAACAGCCCAACGCGTAAGTGGTATCAACAAGGGTCGACCGTTCGCTATGACGGCTGGGGATACCTTTAGCATCGTCCTCGTATGAGCAACACGTTTATTGTACACAGTTAAATAACTCAACAGCCAAAATAACAAACAACAAAACAACAAAACAACAAAACAAAACCAAACAAAAGAAAAAAAAAACAACAACATCAACAACAACTAACAGAATAGCTACTCAAGCAACATCCTGCAGTTGAAACATTTCAGAGTCTCTTAATAAGCCTCGTTTCTTGAGCTTTCGTAGAGTCTTGTGAAGGAATCGTTGAATGTCGCCTCCTTGAGGCGGAAGTGGCTGCTGGAGATAGCGAATGATAAGTCCCAGGACACTGAGAACCACAGACAGCATGGCCCAATAAAAAGAACAAACATCCAGAGTGCAACCTGAAAAGGAGGTCATGCGTCAATTGGCTGAAGAGCTGTGGAAAATAAAAGAGAAGTACCAATCGGAGGGCTCTGTGGGGCAGTGTTGCGAAAAGCAGGAAGAGCGAATATGAGGCCAATGGAACCCGCCAGCAAAGGAGCCTCCACCCTCTTCCAGTTCCATATGACGATTGCGCTTGTAAACAGAGAGAAGAATATGCCAATGAACCAGAAGGAAATGATCTGGAATATGGGGTAGAGTCGGAAGACGTCTGTACGATGGAAAGCAAGGAGTGTTTCCATATTGCCAACGTGTGGATAAGCCATTGCATTTGCTGTACAGGTTAGGTTAACGGTAAGCCAAGGAGAATAGGTTATCAGGTCGAGCACGCTCACCTGTGAAGTAAAACCCATACGAGATCTCCTTATACAGCGTCACTTTGATATCAACGGGATTCTCCTCAAAGGTAGCACCTGTAAAGACGTGGAGGGAGAAAAAGCACTCATAGTCATCAAATGGGTAGAGGTCAAATGACCCTTTTGTAAGAGGTATCTGCAAATTCCGTTAGTTGAATATATTCCTTTGTCTGACTGTCGTTGCGTACGGTCGTCATGATGGGCTTTGTTGGGGCTCGTGGGGTTAGGAGAAACTCGGTACGTCCAATGCCTATAACGAAGGACGTGTTTAAGATGCCAGCGGGAGTAAGCCAGGAACTGGGTACACTGTCTACATCAATAGTAGCCTTGACCTCATAGTCCGCTGGGCTGATGTCTGAGGTTTACCATTAGTCTCTCACTGCTGCATTGTACAGCGCAAAGATACAACCGGTGAGAGTGATTGAAAGAGCGACAGCATCCTCTTCCTGGAAAACCGTTGGCTGGTACGCTGCCACTTCCACCTGTGATGCAGGCAATGGTGTGTATTCAGACGCGCTGCACGAACAAGTAGTGTACCTTTCCGCGGTCCTGGCCAAGAAAGCTCGTGAGAAAGGCTATATAACCGGCAGTGAAAGAGAGAACCAGCAGTGACTGAACAAATAGAGCAAGGAAGTGACGCCGTAAACACCTGACAACAGTCACCGCTCTAGAGCTGGAGGAGACATTCGAGTCCTCTGCCCCATTA
>CDFF01072268.1:0-33036 GCA_000826265.1 Acanthamoeba culbertsoni
CATTGGTGGTTATGAGGAAAGCACACAGAAAACCCACTCTTTGATTTTTATTGGATATGGGGCTGGGAAACATGCAGTGACCGTTGCCGGCAAGGAATAAAAAGGCGGGTCGATCTCGGCACAACAAAAACTAAGCTTAACACACAACCAGCAAGATGTCTTCCACCCCCAAGAGAACCACTGGCGGCAAGTCAGTCAAGAAGCCCGCCGAACCCGTCGAAAAGGGTGCAGAGGAGGGAAAGAAGAAGGCCGGAACGACCAAAAAGGTCGGCGTGAAGAAGACCGGCGAGGGGAAGAAGGCCGCCAAGGGCTCGAAGAAGAACTACCAGAGCTATTCGACCTTCATCTACAAGGTCCTCAAGCAGGTCCACCCCGACACTGGTATCTCCAACAAGGCCATGGCCATCATGAACTCCTTCGTGAACGACATCTTCGAGAGGATCGCCCTCGAAGCCGGTCGCCTCGCTCGCTACAACAAGAGGAACACGATCAGCTCTCGCGAGATTCAGACCGCTGTGCGTCTGCTTCTGCCTGGCGAGTTGGCCAAGCACGCTGTGTCTGAGGGCACCAAGGCTGTGACCAAGTACCAGTCCAGCCTGGGTTCCACTGCCGCATCTCAAGATGAGTAAATTGCCAGCTCCAAAGATTTTCCCTCAGGTTTGTGAAGCACGCTGATGGCGTGCGGTTCCAGAGTGTATAGCAGTGCAGAGTACAATAAAGAAAACCGCCACAAAGCCGTAATCATTTCCGCTTCATTTCTCTGTTTCACGCGGTGTTGGTAACATGGAGCGGCAAGGCTCCAAAAACCCCATCTTGGCCATATGGTGTCTATTGACCGTTTGTTGCATTTTCACTAGTACCACCTCGTGTGCAAGTTGCCTTTATATTTCTCTTTCGCCTCACCTCTCTTCACCCTCAGGGGCGGCCTCGTTTGAACCCGGTCCAGATTACATATATAATTTAATTTATAATCATAAGACTGACGTGAAGCCCTGTGTGAGGCTTCTTCACTCTGTGGGCGAAGTTGGCTGTTCATGTACTTTTGATTACTTTGGTTACGCTTTGTTGCTTGTTGCGTTAACGTGTGGCTTTCTAGCTCGCGAAGGCGGGGAAGTGGGCTCTCTCTACCCCATAGAGTCTGAGGCTGACTACCTAGACTTTAGGGCTCACGTCTCCGCTTCATGGACTGATCACAAGGCCGTCGTTCTTGTGGGTCACCTATTCAACAAGTAGACTCTCCTTCCTTTTTCAAATGTCTTACCGCTGCAGAGCTAATGGCTGCCGCGCTCTACAAAGAACCATTGTTGATGGCCTACATCAAACGAAAGCAGTGGCCGGCATCGCTCTGCTGCCGAGCAATGGCACCGGTACCTTGCGCTCTCTCCCAGTGATTTATGTTGCGTCGCACTACACAAGCTACATATTCAACAGAAGAAACAGCCATCGTGTCAAGTCAATAGATCAACCTTCCTCACATGTCGCTTGTTACAGGCTTCTCTTGTGCCGGTGGCATGAACGGATTCTCGCCTGCTGACAAATATCCCAACAAGAAGTGGGGAATTCACCCCGACTCCAAGCACGAGTGGAACCCCTGTGTACCGCTCGCTTGCCTCATTTTTCCTTCGCTCAGCATAGTGAATTTCACGTCCTCCTTTGGACCGTCTGCACAGGGTAACTCGTGGTTTATGGAGAGACTGCCCTTCCCCGTGTTCGCCCTGACTGAAGCCGACGGCCGCGACTTGCTGCACAAGGCCAAGGAAAACAAGCGGCTTGATACGTGGCCGAAATGGGCGGCCGAGTTCAAGGCCTTCATGTGGGGCTCGGAGAATTCCGAGGCGTGCCTCCGGCGCGGCTACTGCGATCCCATCGGAGGACAGAGCGTGTGGGGCACTTTTGAGGAGGGTACTTTGCGAAGCCTTGCTCGCCTCTGCGCCGGCACTGATGCATGTTGGTCGACTCACGCGCTCGTCCCCTCCCTTCCCTTCCTCCTGCCCATCGAAGGGGTCGATCAGGAGCGCGAGATCGTTTTGGTGATGGCGCAACTCGATGGCAACTCGATCTTCCAGGACCTTGCGATCGGCGCCGAGGCCACCGGCAGCGGGGTCACCGCTCTCCTGACGGCCGCTCACGCGCTCGCAGAGCAGCGTAGGCGGGAGGCGAACCAAGGCGGCACTTACACCCCGCCTAGTACGCGCTCTCACCATTCCCCACCCCACCGGCCCTTTGGGTTTCCATCATCGATGGATTTTCTGAGTGAAGGCGTTGCCTCTTGCAGAGCCGACCAAGCGGCAGCTGGTGTTTGCCTTCTGGACGGGCGAGACGTGGGGGTATCTGGGCAGCAGGAAGTTCGTGGAGGACCTGCTGAGCTTCAAATGTGATTCCGTGGGGACCGGCGACAGCGGTCGTGTCCGCTGCTCTGATCCCTTGATGGTGGACTATGCTTTCAAGAACATCTCCTTCTCGCGCGTCCACGCCCTCATCGATCTGCAGCAGCTCGGCCAGCTCGCCCCTCAGGGTAAGGGACCATTGCCCGATCTTCCCCCCCCTCCTCCATGCACTTGGCTGACCCGACCCGTTCGTCTCTCCCCCAAATTCGCCCAATCCCCCGTCAGGAGCTACCGTCTATGCGCATAGCGAGCCCACGTCGACGAACACGGAAGCCCTGATGGCGGTACTCGCCGAGGCCTCTGTGGGCACGAACCTGACTGTGGCGCCGGCCTTCGTCCCTGCGTTCGAGCTGCCTCCGTCGTCGCTCCACTCCTTCTTGCTGGCCAACCCTTCGCTTCCTGCCCTCGTGCTCTCTGACTTCCAGTCTGCCTACCGCAACCCGTACTGATCCTCCCCTCTTCAAGACAGCAACGCTTTTGTTCCCTCGCCCTGAACACCCCCTCTTCCCTCCCTCCCCATTCATTCGTCAATATATGCAGCTATTATCAGAGCCGGTGGGACGATTGGAACAACGTACGCACGGACAGCATCTGCGCCGCGTCTGGGCTCGTCGCGCGTGCGCTGTACACACTGGCCTACGACGCCCCTCCCCCTGCCGAGCTCCAGCCCAACTGCACCCTGGTAGGCACAGCCTAATGGTCTTTTCTGGAACGAGTGGCGAACCGTCTGGCCCACCGAATTTCTTTCTTTGCACAGGCAACGGAGCTGCTGGACTGCCTTGTGCGAAACAATACGTGTGACCTGAAGAGAAGCCTGCTGGGCGTCGGTATGCAGCTGTCACGTCTGTCGTTTGTTCGCTATGCTTGGGCCTCTTTAACAACTTGGGTACTCACAGTGCAAGCGTCTGACCCGCCCACGGCCTATTCCGGCCTCTACCGTCACGATAAGGCGGCTTACAACCTCAACGCGCTTCTAGTAAATAAGGTATTGAGCATCGCCTTGAGCTGCACTAAGCGGCAACTACAAGTTCATCCACACACACACACACACACACATGTTCCCAAACCTCAATGTGCATCGACCAGATGTTGCATCTTGTCACCTCCCCGCAATTCTACATGCCGGATGACATGACCACCAAGTGCTCTTCGAACTCGCAGTGCCCGTCCGGGGTACATTCGAAGCAACCCTATCTTGGATATCGACCATGGCTGGTTGGGCAGAAGAACTAACGTTGGCTATTGAATTCAGCAAAACATGATGTGCATTAGCGGCGTGTGCAGGAACAGCAGCGTCTTCTTCCACGACGCGGCGCCGCTGGGCATCCACTGGGACTCTGACTGGGCCACTTGGCGACATTCATCTGCTCTCTTCCTCGGCAATCATTCGCAGCCTCTCTGGACTGAGCCCACGTATTTCTTGTCTTGGCTCATGCTGTTCATTTAACACAATCACTCATCGCTCGCCCCCCTTTACATAGATGGGATACTCCGTCTCTTCGAGTGTTCAAGAAAGAGCAGTTCTTGATGGAGGTTGTCACACTTTTGTTCGGCGTTCTCGAGTTCTGCGTCGCGCTGGGCTTCTGCTGGCTGGCGAGAAAGTGGATCAATGGCAAGGCAGCGTCCCTGTCGCCGTCGTCTTCTTCCTCCGTGTCTTCCCTGGACTCGTGATAGCCTCACCTCTACCCGCCTCTCCTTTGGTGTTGCTGTGTCCGTTTTTCCTTATTTATTTGGGTGCCACACCAGCACGTTCCATGCCGGCTCCTGTCCGGGCTGTTAATATACTCGTCTTCTTGCCTCTGGCGATCGATCAAGCACACCATTTCTAATGCTTGTCTAGCAAATTTCATGCACTCCGAACAGATTATTGCTTAATATTTCTTCTGTGAGGCTCATGCCTGATCGCAGCGAGATATTCACGAGTGAGGTAGACACAACGTTATTGCCCGCACTTATGCAAGCTGAAACCATAGAGGAAGAAAAGAAGCTGGGGGGTGTCCCTACAAGCTCGAAAAAAGCATGCGCTGCTGGTGCGCATGAAGGTGAGTACCTGCCCATTGAGGACCATGGTATCGTGGGCAACATGCGGACGGTAGCGATTGTCGGCCAAAACGCCACCATTGACTGGATGTGCTTCCCTCACTTCGACGTATTCTCCACCCCCGACCACGTAACGTCTTTTGGAAGCTCCCAAAATAATGTCTTTGACTCCTGCTCAGAGCCCCTCCGTGTTTGCTTCGATCCTAGACAGCCGTAAGGGGGGTTTCTGGTCTATCAGGCCGGAGACGCCTGAAGCTAACTTCAAGCAATATTATTGGCATGCCTCAATGGCTTTGAGATCTCTACGCCGGAAGCTCACAGCGATGCTATGTACAGGCTTGACACGAATGTGCTTGTTACACGCATATCTACGCCCGACGGGATTGCACAAGTTGTAGACTACATGCCGGTGGGGGAAAAAGGTCTGTGCTTTGACGGGGCCAGGACTCACAACGCTCTCGTTCGCCAACTCACTGGCAAGCCTACAACCCCTTCTTTTTCAGCAATGAGTGAGGCTGACCTCGTTTGCAGTGGTCCACGGCAAGATGTGCTTCACAATGGAGTGCAAGCCCGCATTCAACTACGCTCGCGACGTGCACCAGGTCAAGCATACCAAATGCGGAGTCCGCTTTACATCGCAGTCACTCTCGTTGTCTCTACTTTCGCCTGCGGGTTCGCCCTTCATTATTAAGCCTTCATTATTATGCTTGAAGCTTCTGCACACGGACAGGCATCGCTCACACTCTTTGGTACTACTCCACAGAGGTGGAAATTGAAGACGGAGCAGCGGTCTGCCGCATCTGCATGGAAGAAGGAGAAAAGAGGATGAACTTTATATTGTGCGATATCGAGGCCGGAAGCCAAGATGTCTGCCACAAAGGCACGTCCCTGACTCTCAGGGGAGGGGGAAAAAAGAAAGAAAAAAAAGAAGGCCTTCCACAACATTTTCCTTCTCTCTGCAGTCTCGACAGACGAAGTGTTTGAAAGCACCATAGCTTATTGGCACAGTTGGCTTTCCCAATGCACATATAAGGGTGCGTAAGCCTTATCCAGTCGGCAGGTTTTTCTTGACCCATACCGTACCACAGGTCGGTGGCGCGAGATGGTCCACAGGTCCGCGCTAGTGATGAAGCTGCTCACCTTTGCGCCCACAGGAGCCATTGTTGCCGCTCCGACCTGTTCTTTGCCGGAA
The DNA here is from genome assembly GCA_000826265.1 of Acanthamoeba culbertsoni. Lineage (NCBI taxonomy): Eukaryota > Discosea > Longamoebia > Acanthamoebidae > Acanthamoeba > Acanthamoeba culbertsoni. Next base: position 5,620 of record CDFF01072268.1, read on the forward strand.
GGTCGCATCGCCAGAACGGGAGGGGTGATGGGCTCGTCTCTTCTAACCTTTCCTTTTGCATCAGATTTGGGGGGCGAACGCAACTGGGACTATCGTTACACATGGTTGCGCGACGCGGCCTTCACTCTCTATGCTTTCCTGAGAATCGGCTTTCACAAGTAGGTCACCACCTTTATTCGCATAGGCTACAGTTTATCTATTCACTACAACGTTGCAACAAACACCTCTACAAGGGAAGCGAGCGAGTTCATGAGCTTCCTGGAGGCTCGGTGCAGAGAAGTCGACGAGAAAGGCCAGCAGCTACAGCCGCTCTACGGGATTCACGGCGAGAACCATCTTCCAGAATTCACTCTGGACCACCTGGAGGGTTACAAAGGCAGGCTGCTTTAGCTTCACTCCAAACTACTGCCGCTTCTCTGCTGCCGACTTCCTTAACGAACATGTATCATGATCCAGGTTCACGGCCTGTGCGCGTTGGCAACGGAGCGTTCGACCAGGTGCAAATGGACATCTACGGAGAACTGCTGGTACGATCGGTCCCGCGTTTTTCTGCATAGGGAAACCTTATGGACCAGCATCGTTTGTGAACAGGACTCAGTGTACGTGCCCCTTCACAGTGAGGAAAAATATTGGCGGATATATTGGGCGAGAATTATCGTGACGAGAATTATCGTCTGGCAGATACATCTACAACAAGTTCTCGCCAATCAGCTATGATTTGTGGTGCTACATTCGTAAAATAATCGACTACATAGCAGACAATCATGACATCCCTGATCACGGTTCGACTGAACGTTTAATATATTGAGTGATTCTACCAGAACTCACACACTTCGTAAAAACTCAGGGATGTGGGAGGTGAGAGGCGCGAAAAGGCACTTTGTTTACTCAAAGGTGATGATGTGGGTGTGCCTGGATCGCGGAGTGCGGCTGGCAGACAAGTATTCCAAGTCTGCGCCCAACAAGGAAAAGTGGCAGAGAAGTCGTGATCTCCTCTATGAGGTTGGTTTGAACCAATAAGTACATATTAAGGCGACGGAGCTTATTGGAGGCTTGATAAACAGGAAATCATGACCAAGGGCTACGACGAGCGGATACAATCCTTCGTGATGCATTACGGTACCGGCCTGGACCAGTATGATTTGGATAAAGAGTTGCCAACTTAGCTCTGGAGCTTTCTACAGGTTCTGATTCTCTCGATGCTGCGCTCCTCATCCTTCCCCTGGTCTTCTTCATTTCACCTACGGATCCTCGCATGCTGTCGACCATCAAAGCTATCGATAAGTCGCCGGCCAAGGTGAGAATATCTGGCATTCCCAAAATATATGCCACTGGAATTTCTGACCTCTCGGTAAGGGCGGGCTTGCTTCGCACAACCTTGTTTATCGCTATAATGTACAAGTCGCCGATGATGGGCTCGGGGGAGGGGAAGGAACCTTCAACATGGTATGCATGTCATTTTTCCCGAGGTCCACACGAGTGCTTTCCATGGACTGACGGCTACGTGCAGTGCACCTTCTGGCTTATCGAAGCGCTGGCCAGAGCTGGTGACAAGGATTGCTCGAAGCTTAGGGAAGCTCAGCTCAAATTTGAGGAAATGCTAACTTACGCCAACCATCTGGGGCTCTACGCTGGTACGCGACTTCATATGCCCCTACCACTCAAGGCCTTCACCCGATCATGACTTCTGACAGTTTGTTCAGAGCAAACGGGTTACACCGGACTTGCTTTGGGAAACTTCCCCCAAGCGTTCACGCATCTGGCCCTCATCAGCGCAGCGTTCAACCTGGACAAGCGGCTTGGCTGAACAGCGACATACCGAGCATTTCTCCACAAAAGCCAGAAAAAGAAGTGAAAACTTTGAGAATATTTTGTGCCGACCAATGGACCTTTCTGTAACCCCGATTGTGGGAAGACCCTTGCGCCTTACCGCTTGTTCGTGTTGCTTGCCTCTATTGTGGGTCGGAGGGGTGCCCTTCTTGGCGGGAAAGTCAGTATCATGGAGTTTGCAGATCTTGAGCGTCAGGCGAAGGTCTTACAAGATGAAAATGAGCGACTGCAACTCCTTCTGGGGATGGCCAACGATGTTGACGGAGACGCGGAAGGCGAAAACGCCGATGAAGAAGGGGTGGATGACCTCACTCAAGAGGTGATGGAGGAGCAAACTGCAGCGACGGCAACACACAATAAGCCTATGCCAACACCAGAACACATTTATGTTCAGACACCTGACGTCTATGCACCCGCGCCCATTTACATCTCCCCGTCACCGTATGATCACACAGCATTGGAGCGTACAACCACTTCGATTTCCGCTCCTCAACTCAATTTAGCCGAGATTCACCAGGCCATTGCTTTAAATCTCCAGTATCGTGTACGTAACTGGTCTAATCGCCGCTTGCAACTTGGGAGAGTGAATTTACCCGTTTTATAGGAGATTTTAAAGAAGCAACTAAGCAATATTGAGGCTGCCCGTGCTCGCAACGCTGAGTTTCAGGTGGGTACTTCAATAATTCTCATCCTGTGGGGACGCGCCATAACTCACACGACGGACCGTCTTTCAGAAACGGATCAAGGCACTTCTCCTTCATGACCAGAAGAAGGCGATTCGCAAGCCTGGCCGGCGTACCTTCACCAATCCCTACTTTGCTACAGCTTCTGGCCAGGTCCCTCTCTATGCACGCGCATATAGGTTCTCTCTCTGACATGATCCCTTATCTAGGTGCCGCCGGACAACAAGGACACCATCAAGCGCAAAAAGTTCCTTAGCAGTTTGCCCAATGGATTCAAATTCAAGCAATGTACGCCATCCACCCTAACGAGCTTATCGATAGCTTGAGCATTCCTGGTGGTTGATGAAAGAGATACACAGGGAACGAGAATGAAATGCTGGCCCTGGCGTCTGGGGTTCGCGCGATGAACATGAAAATGCTGTGGGATGAGATGATGGCTAAGTACCGTTTCAATTGAACCCCTCCTGTTATCCGTCTCCTCCGCTCACCGTCGCCCATTTCGCCAGCTCCCGAACAATGACTTCCGAGGAAATAGAACTGGGGCGCATCCGAATTCAGCTCATGAGTCAGGAAGAACTCGAGATGAACGTGGAGGGACTGGACTGGGAAGTCATCGCCAAAATGCACGTACGTATTCTACCACACTCACACTTTTCGCTGACGATCAGGCTTATCCTTTTCCTTTTTCTTTCTTTTTCATTCTTTTTTTGGCTCCTCTGTTAGGTCCCCACTCGGTCGGCCATGGATTGCAAGATACAGTGGACGCAGGTTCAGCATCCCAGCATCCCTACGGAGAAGTTCACGCCCGAAGAAGACACGCGCTTGCTCACGGTGGTGAAGAACCACAAGGGCCACAACTGGGAGGCGATTGCGGAGGAGCTCGGGGTACATTACATTCGAAATCTCCCGCCCCCTCCTCCCAATCGCTCTCACTAGTCTCTCACACTTCTCTGTTCTTCAGACGGGACGCACATCGGCCCAGTGCTTCCGACGTTACCAACGCAGCCTTAATACAAACATCATGAGAGGGTACGCCATCAGAAATACAAGATGCATGCTTACACACACACACCTGCCTAACTCACACACACACACACACACACACACACCACTAGAAAATGGACGAAGGAAGAGGATAGGCAGTTGATGGAAGCCATTGCGAAATACGGCCAGAAGAACTGGCAGCAGGTTGCGTACTGTCTGAAGGATCGAACCGGCCAGCAGTGCCTTCACAGGTGGCAGAAGACCCTTAATCCCACTATACGCCGGGGGCGCTGGACCGTTGATGAAGATTTCGTACGGAATCCCTGCCCCCCCCCCTAATCCACTACCTCTGTGCAAGACTTCAACCACTTATGCGCGTCGTGACCTCAGCGGCTCACGCTGGCAATGGTGGCCTACGCCAGATACCATAGCTGGGTGAAGGTTCAGGTCCATGTTCCCGGCCGCACGGATGTACAGTGCCGCGAGCGTTGGGTCAACGTGCTTGACCCCTGTTTGAACTGCGGGCCTTGGACGGAGGAGGTTCGTGCAAAAAGAAATAGAAAAAGAAATAGATATAGAGATAGAAAAGCGGTGAATTTCCACAACGCACAAAAGCTCTCGACTGACAGTCGACTGTCGTATGTGCGCGTTGTTATGCAGGAAGACGAGAAACTCCGTCAAGCCGTGTCCGAGTACGCTGTGGGACATGTCCAGTGGTCAAAAATCGCCAAACTGCTAGCGCCGCGCACGGACAACCAGTGTTGGCGGAGATGGCGAAGCTTGGCTGGGAAGGAGGTGGAGACCTACAGAGAGGTTGTGCACAAGAAGCGCAAGGGGATGGTCAACAACTTTGTGGGCCGTGAGCGGGAACGCCCGGAGATCACAGTGGATCACTTCGAGCTCGAAACCGAGCACATGAGGAAGAAAGAGGAGGCGGCGGATGGGGAACGTCCCGATGTCATAGATGGTCGCTCCGAGCTCGAAACCGAGCACGCGAAGAAGAAAGAGGAAGCAGAGGAGGAGTTATGTAGTCCGCTGGCCTCGATTTCGTCCATCTCGCCTGTGCCCAGCCTCGGTTATCCGCTTTCACTGCCAGTCTTAATGCCCTTGACTAGCCTGGGTGCGCCGCCGCTCCTCCAAGTCACCCCCAGACCTCCCAGCACGGACGGAATCGTCATTTTGCCTTTAGCGGACTCCAGCCGCAGATTTCCCGCGGTTTCTGCCACGCCTGCAACCAATAGCGCACCACCCACCACTGTTACCAGCACGACGACTACAACTACACCGTCGGCAGAGACAACTTCAGCTGCCGCGGCGACACCAAAAGTAGTGAGAAAACGCGGGCGCCCAAGAAAGAGAGCCGAAAACGGTGTCTCCAAGACCGCTCCGAAATCACTGCCACTAGTCAAGCGAAGGAAACAAAGGAAGAGTCTCAAGAACGCGAATGAGACGGCCAACGCGGAAGAAAAAGACAGCACAACCTCTACAGCCGCAGATGCTACAGTCGTTCTTCCGGTATCCGTTTCCGCGGCTCCTGCTTCCAATGAGGCACCCGCGACTTCTCCTGAATCTCCTGCGCCTCCAAATGCTTCTTCGGCGTCTTCTGATGAGCCACCCGCGACCGCGGATGCTCCGCACGCGACTACGGATGAGCCCCCTGCGACTCCTAATGCACGTGCAACCCGTAAGCGGAAAGCTTCGCGTGCAACTTCGGTGCGCCACCGAGATAGCGACGACGAGTACGCCCCAGAGCCGAAAACAAAACGGAAAAAGGGAACCAGGGCAATTACGCCCCGGAGCGCCGGAAAAGCCAAGAAGAAGGGGAAGTAAAGAGGGAGGCTCGCAAATGTCAAGTGCCTCGTCGATTGAAGCACGTTTGAGGTGAGCCTGCTTGCACTCGTCCTTCTGCGTTGTCTACATCCAATGATCAGTACAGCCCCGATTTAGGCTGGTGTGGGTGTCTGTAGTGCTGAGCATGCAATGAAGTTTCGTCCACCCTCTCCCAATATCAGCTCGCTTCCTTATTTGGAATTGGTTAGTTACTGGGAAATTAGCGAGATTTTTTAACACTGCACACCTTAAAAGTCCAACCCTAAAATGGCCAAGAAAGAAAGGGAGAAAAGGTACACAGGCACGAGAAGGGGCGGGTGTGAAGATACAAGGAATAAGCTACAGGACACTCACGCCACGAGTGGCGGGACGCATTTTCATCTAGTACGTTTCAAATTCTTCCTACCTTTGTAGCTTCAACCGGTAACGATATCGTAATCCTCTTCCAACGGGCGAAGTAGACGAGAACATGTCGCGAAGCCAGTCACGCAGCGGGGCGCACGGCTCTCTCAGTAAGACGCGTGAGTACAAAGAGAAGGAAGCGGTTTGGGTAGGCACACAGAGTAAGGTGCGTCGATCTCTGTGGACTGGACTACCCTCCTTCGACCCGTCAGCGTATTTCTAACCTTCCCCCCCCCACAAACATATCCATCTGCCGAGTAGGCCTTCAAGAACTGGTGTAACTACTACTTGAAGGAAAGGGGTTTGGAAATCAAGGATTTGGAGAACGATGTTAAAGATGGTGTGTTGCTCATCAACCTGGTCGAAATACTCACGGGTAAATCGGTGGGCAAGTACACAAGAATACCCAAGCTCAAGGTACAGAAGATAAACAATATCAACCTGGCTCTCGAAGCCATTCGATCTTCCCGTGGAGTCTCCGTCACCGCCTCCGCCGAAGGTTACACTCCAACCCTCTTCGCCGCTTCAATGAACCTACTCTGGTGTGTAACCTGGGCTTGACAGATATCCATGACGGGAATTTGAAACCCCTGCTGGGCCTCATGTGGACGATGGTTCACGAGTTCCAACTTCAACCCGGCGGCTCTGATGACGAGTCCTTCGACGGGGCAAAGAACCCGATGGTACTGTCCGTTGACATCTTTCCACCGGACCGTGTTGGTCTTATCTTTTTTGCGAAGGATGCGTTGATCGAGTGGGTCGTGGATGAGCTCAACCGTGATCCCTACAACACAATGATTGACGTCGAATCGATACGCTCTGATTTCCCGGGGAGGTGAGCGTCCTCCTCTCTCTCTCTCTCGCTCTAACCGTGCGGAGGACCTGAGGTGGTATCTATGTGCAGCTTCAAGGATGGTAAGCTCCTGAGCTTCCTCGTACACCGCGTCAAGCCAAATGCTGTGGACATGAACGGTCTAAATAAGGTGGATAGTTCAATTCGTACAAATTGAAGAAGTGGAGCAGATGCCTCACACACTTTATCGTACCCGGTTGGTGTAGAGATCTCCCGAGAAGCGCTTGAGCACTGCCTTGAAGGTGGCCGAGAAGGAGTTGGGCATACCTCAGCTGCTGGAACCTGAGGATATCATGGCGGGCGCAGAGGACCGAATACTCGCCGCGTATGTTTCCTACTTCCGCAATCTTCGGTTGGCCAATCGCGAGTCGGCCCGCGTCGCGCCCGTGGTGGCCGAAAGCGGTGCAGACAGGCGCCAGGACAAGACGGAGAAGGAGCTCGAGGAGAGCAGGAAGAAGGTGAAGGAGCTTGAGGACAAGGTTAAGCATCTCCATGCCGAGGCGGACATGAAGGACAAGTATAAGAAGCAGATCAAGGATCTGGAGAACGAGATCTCCACCCTCAAGCAAAGTATCCGCGATATGGAGAGAAGCCATGCAATGGAGGTCGAGGGTCTGAAGAACCAGATCGAGAGCCTCCAAAATAAGAGTGATGCTGCCAACGAGGTGCCTTCCCTTTTGCGTCGACAGCTCTTGCCTAGAGCTTAGCCCAATTCCATTACGTGGCCCCAGGATCTGCAACGGCAGCTGCGCGATGCCGAAGAGAAGACGAGAAGCTCCCAACAAGCGCTGATCAGCACCGAGGAGCAGTACGCGCGCTCGCAGAGGGAAGTTGATAGCCTGACCAGAAGGTGACGATGTCCCCCCCCTCGTTTGGCATATGGCCAATAGCTGCCCCGGACTGAACGTAAGGGACCAACAACGCTGCAGGCTGAGCGACACGGAGAAGGAACTCAACAAGCAGCTGCAGGCTAACGAGGAGAAATCTCGCCAACTGCAAGATGACAAGCATGACCTGGAGAAGCTCAGCGAGGAGAACAAGCAGCTGGAGAAGCGTGCCAAGGCCGCATGGGACGCCAAGCAAAAGAGTATGTTTGGGGCTTGCATCCCAAACTCTATTCCGCCCAATGAATTTGTAACTGAACTGGCCTGTACAGGCGATGAGGAGAATACAGAAACGAAAAAGAAGCTTGCCGCGAAGAAACAGAAGTGGAAGGGCGAAAAAGAGGAGCTCGAGGCAGAGTTGGTGAAGCTCAAGGATCACGATAGAGAGGACAAGGAACGGAAGAAGAAGAAACCAGAGGAAGATGACGACGAGATGCTCGATAGGATCAAGAAGCTCGAGAGCGAAAAGGACTCACTTCGACACAAGGTGCAGAAGCTCGAGGGAGAGAAAGTCGATCTCCAGACTCGCACTGAGGAACTCGAGCGCAAGAACGAAAAGAACGAAAACGTTCGTAAACAGAAGTACGATATAGTAGTTGGCGATATCTAACAGTGCGTATTTAACCTGCAGACGATTAAGGAGCTGTCAGAGGACAAGGCCAGTCTACAGGCCAAGAACAAGCAACTTGAGGCGCAGCGGTCTACAACCATGGATTCGATGGCCACCCTAGATCGAGAGAAGGAGAGGCTGAAGAAGGAGAAGGAACAGCTCGAGGCTCAGGTCAAGGAGATCTCACAGAGCAAGAAGATGGAAGAGGACCGCGTCAACGAGCTCGATAAGAAGATCGTTGCACTGCAACAGGTTTTGATTGGGTTCTTTCTTTTTTCGTGTGTCAATTCTTGTCGACTTACCCTCAGAGGACCCTGCGTGCAGACCAACGACAAGAGCAAGACGCATATCCAGTCACTCGAAGCGAAGGTTGCTGAACTGGAGAAGTCCGAGGAAAGGATGAAGGCCCTCAACGTCAAGGTGGTGGTCCTCCAGGAGGAGAACCAGAAGAACAACGCCACCATCAAGGATCTGGAAGAGCAGCTGAGGGTACGCAGCCCATCTCCTTTCCCCAGTTGGCCCTGTGAGGACGAGCCGTGACCATGCATCGGATGTAGGACATGGAAAAGTCCAATGACGAGGGGGTGAGAAAGCTGGAAAGGGGTCGCGATACCGCGGAAGAGGAGGTGGCGAGGCTCGCGGCCCAAGTCGAGGCGCTCAAGCGAGAGAACCGAAGCCTCGCTGAGGAGGTGGCCGACAAGGACGAGCGGGTCAAGGAACTCACGCAGACGGCCGATGCCCTTGTCAAGGTGAGCCTAGCCTCTACCCAGGCCCAGTGGTGAGAAGGGTCGGTCTCATGATGAGATTCTTCGAACAAACAGGAATACGAGAAGGAGAAGGAGCGTGCAGATGAACTGGAAAAGGAAATTGATGAGAAGGGCGGTGAGAGGGAACAGAGAGAGTCCAGGGCAGAGAACAAGGTCAAGGAGCTCAACATGATGCTTGATCGGTTCGAACAAGAGTTGGAGAAGGAGAAGCGCAGGCGCAAGGAGGCCGAGGAAGAGGCGCAGAAGCATAAAGAGAAGGCGCATAAGGGCAAGAGCAAGAAGACCAAGCTGAAGGAGACCATCAACATCCTGGAGTCCCGAATGAAGGAGCGTGGAAGCGATAGGGACCTCGAGGTCAGGGAAGAGGAATTGCAGGAGCGCTTGCAGTCGACGCAGAAGAAACTGCACGAGGCCGAGGACCAGATACTCGAATGCTACGCTCGCATCCGCTCGCTCGAGGAGCAGGTTGAGACGCTGCAGTCTGGTGGTAAGACTCAAGAGCATCTGGCGAGGATTCGCGAGCTGGAAGCCGAACTGAACGAATTGACGAGGAAGATCGAAGAGGACAAGAAGGTGAAGAACATCACCAAGATGGAGCAGCAAGTCCAGGAGAAGAGCGAGGCCGTGGTGGACGACCTCGAATTCGAGCTCGAGGAGGAAGAGGCCAACGCCCCTGAGGAGGAGGCCATTCCTATCAGCAAGATGGAGGACAGCCTCACCTACCAGGAGCTCAAGGAGCTCAAGGAGGAGCTCGAACTGCGCCTCGAGGAGGAGCGCGCCAATAACAGCGAGAAGTAAGTTCACCCGCCTAAGAGGCAGACTTGCTCAAGTCTAGAGATTTCTCACGGGCGCACTTTTTCTCTCTTCTCTTCCCTTCCCTTCCCTTCCCTTCCCTTCCCTTCCCTTCCCTTCCCTTCCCTTCTCTTCTCTTCTCTAATGCACATAGGGAGATCAAGTACCTAAAGGAGCTTGAAAAGCTCAGGCAAGAGCTGGAAATCGAGCGCAAGGAGGTCATCCGCCTCGATGTGGAGCTCGATACTGTGGCGGCGACCAAGGAGGTGCGCTGAGCCTCTCCTCCATTCTCATAGCCATTGTACAATGAGCTTTTTCGTTCCCAAAACACTGAGTGAACGCCTCCGCAGGTTGAGGTCGAGAACGCTCGCCAGCAGATGGTGGAGAAGGTCGAGGTGCTCAAGACCGAGCTCAAGCAGGTCAAGGAGTCGGAGAGGGTCGCAGAGCAGAGGATCAGGGACTTGGTGCGTAGAGCCCCACCACATTCCACTCCCCTTCTCCTATCGCACAGCGTGCGGAACTACCTCGAGGCTCACTCTCCTTGTGTAATACCGCAGGAAGGGCAAACCCAGAAGCTGCAGGTGGAGAAGGCCAACGAAGTGAAGGACGCCAAGCGCAGCCGCAAGGCTTCCCCCGACTATCCTCTTCTCCTGGAGCTGGACGGCCTGGTCAGGCAAATCTTCTTTCACCTGGGCTCCGCCCTCGACGTCGAGGAGATAGAGGTACTCTACTTGAGAGACGTCGCGCTTCCTTGTTGTTCCCTCCCTCGCTGCGGGTTAATGACATGCGCATCTCTCCCTGCAGGAGGAGCACAGGGAGAACGTCCGCTTCGTCGAGATCGTCAACGACTTGCGCAAGCAAGTGAACATCGTGATCGACGATATCACCAACAACCACGAGAATGACCCCTTGCCCTCGTACCTCCGCTTCTTCTCCTTTCCCACCAATTCGCGAGAGAAGACGCGCTGATCCTTGCGTACCGGACATCAGCCATTCCCATACGGACAACGTTAGGGACTATGTTCTCAAGCTCCGTAAGTTCAGGGGAGACGTAAAGCGGGAGCGCAATGACTTTGTGCGCGCGTGCAACAAGCTAGGCGCGCAGTACGAGACCAAGTCCAACCTGGAGCAGTCACTCGTGCGCGCCTCCTCCTTGGTCGGGCCAAGATTCCCAATCCAGAGAAGGACTGACGCATGCGTATGCTACACATACCTTGACGGTACAGGAAGAATGGAAGGAGAAGCTTTGCAATCTTCTGCAGAACGAGGAGGAGAGCATCACCATGAACAACAAGGAGCTGTTGAGCGATATAGAGAAGGTGAAGCGCCTGCTCGATGAGGACGACAGCCAGCGCGATGAAGTGCGAGCCTACCGCAAGGACAAGCTCTTCGCACGCCTTAACGTCGATAAGAAGATCGAAGACCTGAGACAGTTCATCATCGAGGACATCCACTGTATGTTCATCTCCTCTCCAGACTTCATTGCCTTTCTCCCCTTTGATGAAACGTTGTTGTTGTTGTTGTTGTTGTTGTTGTTGTTGTTGTTGTTGTTGTTGTTGTTGTTGTTGTTGTTGTTGCCATTTGATATGCAGACAATGAAAACAAGCGTCTGAGGGATCTCCTGGCGGATCTGAAGGATGCCAATCGGCGACTCCAGGCCACTGGTCACCGTTCGATTCTGCATCAGACCTTCTTCATCGGCCGCGAGCAGAAGGCTAGGATCGCCAAGGTGATCGGCCTCATGATTCAACACTACCGCGCCCTCTTTAAGGTAACTTGTTTCTTCCCTCCCAATGACAACTAAGCCGATAGCTGAAGTCCTGATGGGCTCACCGTTCACCACTGTTGCGTCAACAGGAACACGCTTCAAGTCCCGTGAACGAGCAGGTGCACCCCATGGTGCGGCGTCCAATCCAGTATCTGGAGAAACGAGGCATTCGCTTGAAGGACATCCTCGGCAACAGTCGGATGCCTTCGATCTACAAGGTTCAGGACCTCAAGGACGGTTTCTACTCTGGAGAGGTGCGTTCCAAGATTCGTTCGTGCCCTTGCTCGGCTTGAGAGACTCACAAGTGTGGGGGGGATGCAGGATACGGACATCCCCGAAAGCACGGACCCGTATGTGGTGGGTGAGCTGCTCAAGGAGTACTTCAGGGACCTCAAGCAGCCTCTTTGCACATACAAGCGCTATGAAAACTTCGATTACATTAATGGTACACGCTGCTAGCTTCATCCAGCTTGGACTTGCGTCAGGTTCCTGAAGCCCCTCTTCTATGCACAGACCTTCCTCCGGCCAAGCAGCTGAGCGAACTGCGTGCTTGCATTGATGAGTTGCCCAAAGTGAGGAGGTGCGTCCCCCGAAGAGGCAGTGGAAGGGGAGCCTCTCTTCTGACTTTGCCTATAACCACAGGGCCACGCTCACAGTGTTGATCGGATTCTTGAGCAAGGTGAAATCTCTTGCTGCCGCAAACGGCATGACCAGCGAGAAGCTTGCCGAACAGTTTGGCCCACTTCTTTTGAGGCCTTTCCAGGACAGATGATGGATGTCTTTTCAGCTTATCAATATATTCATTAATTAGCCATATATGAAACCGGTTGCGTCTTTCGACGAATAGTTCTTGTTTCGTGGTGTGATCGCTTCTGCACGCTCACTATTTTGGAGGGGCATCAATTTAACCCTTATCTTAACTTGAGCAGACACGGTTTCGTTAGGTCCTTTTCCAAAATTTAAACGTAGATAAATGATTAAGAAATATAAAATTGGGATTTAGTAGTTGCTTTTCTACAACATAATGAAGAGGACGCACCCAGTGGAACTGGATGCCAGCGGTGACCCAACTTGTACTGACGTGTCGAAAAAGGTGCAGCCAAATTTAATAATTCAAGCTTCTAATCGTTAACCTGCTTGCAGCCGAAGTTTCTCAGTAAGATTGATGTTGGTGACTGGATTGTACAAGATGCTTGTCAATGCCTCAACGAAAGCCCCGCCCACCGCTTCCTTGCTCTTTTTCAACCTTGGGCGAACGAAGAGAACGCGGAGGCCCAGGAGCAGTCGGCACCAGAAAACGAGAAGCGGACAGCGGTTGCTACCTTGCTTATGGTTCACACGCGTGAGGTTTGACGATGTTGTAGGACAATTATTTGGAGAGCAACGTAGACGAGCAACTGCTGCTAATGGTCAAGTTTACTCCTCGGCTCAAGTTGCATGAAGTTCACCTCCAAGTTTTTGATGACGGTATGGGTTTCTCCACCACGCTGATCTATGTTGGCGGCCAAGGATTTACCTTTCTGCAGGAACGGCGCCCAAGAGAGTGCGGTTATTTGCAAACCAACCCAATCTCAGTTTTGAAGACGTGGAGGATGCCACGCCTGCGCAAGTCATCTCGTTTTCTGGAGAGGATATTGAAAGCAGCAGCAACGTCCTCAAAATCCCGCTTAAAACGATCAAGTACTGCCGCTTCGCGTAAATGTCTTCTTTCCTCATAGCTGATCATACCGTAGATTTCAGAAAGTGGACACGGTAAGCCTGTTTGTGGAGGACAATATGGGTGGAAGAGAGAGGACCTGCATTAGACGGATCCGATTTATCGGCGATGTATATGAGAAGGTCGTGATAGACCTGACCAATGACGAGTGATTAGTTTGATGTTTGTGTACACGAGTGTCCCCGTCGGCAAATACGAAATGGGGATAAATAGTGGAAAAATCCGGAGCATTCTGCCGCATTTCCGGGCATCTTCATACTTGTTTTCTTTTTTCTTTTATTACGTAAGCCAGCACCCAAACCAACGAGCAAGATGAGGAGAACTGCCGCTACCCGCGTTGCACACTCAGCCGCCCGTGGCGCCCGTACCACGGTATGGCCTTCGAGTGCTTTCACACTTTAATCGCTGCGACCGAGTGGCTCATCTGTGACTCCACAACTAACCTATCCAACACACCACTACAGGGCGCTCGCACTCTGTTCACGCTGAATGATCCGCCCTACCTCAAGGCTGGCCTTGCTCCCGCCATTTCGGCCAACACTCTCAACTTCCATTTCAACGGCCACCACAAGGCCTACCTCAACAAGACCAACGACCTTATCAAGGGTATGTGCTGTTCCTTCTTTTCGGCGTATTTTACTTTTGCCCCTTTTGGAATAATTATTTAAATTGGCCACTTCTTCACCACTGCTTCGTACGCAGGCACTCCTCTGGAGAACAAGAGCCTCGAGGACGTCATCCTGATCGCCAAGACCACCAACAACGTGCCTCTCTTCAACAACTCGGCCCAGCTGTGGAATCACTCGTTCTACTGGGATTGCATGGCTCCTGCAGGCCAGACAGGCGAAATCTCGCCCGAGCTAGAGAAGCTCATTAAGGAGTCCTTCGGCAGCGTCGCTGACTTCAAGAAGAAGGTTCGGATCTTGACCCCAAGCCGTCTAGGCCATGGTGCTGACTTACGGACTCACGCCTCGTGCCGCTGCAGTTCACCGACAGCGCTGTTGGCAACTTCGGCAGCGGCTGGACCTGGCTCGTGAACATCAACGGCAAGCTGGAGATCCAGAACACCTCCAATGCTGAGTCCCCCGTCACCCTGCGCGTTAAGCCCCTCCTTACCCTCGACGTCTGGGAGCACGCCTACTACCTCGACCACCAGAACCGTCGCCCGGTACATTCTTGCCCTCTTTTCTCTCACCATCAACAAAGCGGAGAGAAGGAATCGGCCTGACAAGACTTCTGTCGGCTTTCTAGGAGTACATCAACAAATGGTGGGAGGTCGTGAACTGGAACTTCGTCAACCAGCAGCTTAAGCAGTGAGACAGCACCGGCCCACAGGGTGCTGCTTAGCGCAGGAACAACCAATAAATAGCTTCTGGAACTCTTACGCAGTCTCACCAGAAACCAACTTTCCTCCTTGGCTTGCCGCAGTGCACTGAGCCTCTTCGGGTTTTTAAGGAAATAAAACGGTAATAGATAGGATTGAAAGTGAACGAAAACGTTTGACGACAGTACTTCTAAACCCCAGCCAAGACAACAGGCTCGTCCACATCGTTTCCTGAACATGAAGAATCAATTGATGCTCACCCGCTGACGACAGTATTTGTGACGTGTCGGCATTTTTGTCGACAACATATCGTCCCATTTATCCTGGCGCGTACCGTTCTTCTTTTTCTCTCTTCTTTCTTCTCCTCTCGTATCGTTTATCCTGCCGCTATGGGTCGTGTCATCAGGGGCCAAAGGAAGGGTAAGGGAAGCGTCTTCAAGGTATGTTCAACGTGGCTCTAAGTCTCCTGCTTGGTTCTACTTCCAGTTGACTGATTCTGGTTATCTGTAGTCGCACGTCTTCCACAGGAAGGGCGCCGCCCAGCACCGCAAGCTCGATTTCGCCGAGCGCAAGGGCTACATTAAGGGTGTTGTGAGGGACATCATCCACGATCCCGGCAGGGGTGCCCCCCTTGCTAAGGTTCATTTCAAGAACCCCTACAAGTACGGCGTTGACAAGGAGCTCTTCGTTGCCGCTGAGGGCATGCACACTGGCCAGTTCGTGTACTGCGGCAAGAAGGGTAAGCCAGTCTGCCTAACGGAGTATTCTGTCGTCTCTGAACTGTAAATTCACATGGTTTATCTTTCAGCCCAGCTCACCATCGGTAACGTTCTTCCCGTGGGTTCCATGCCCGAGGGTACCATCATCTGCAACGTCGAGACCCGCGCTGGTGACCGTGGTTCGCTCGCCCGTACCTCTGGCAACTACGCTACCCTTGTCTCCCACAACCCCGATGAGGGCGTGACGAGGATCAAGCTGCCCTCTGGCGCCAAGAAGGCCATTCCCTCCGAGGCGCGCGCTATGGTTGGCATCGTTGCCGGTGGTGGAAGGATCGACAAGCCCATCTTGAAGGCCGGTCGTGCCTACTACAAGTACAAGGCCAAGAGGAACTGCTGGCCTCGCGTGCGTGGTGTGGCCATGAATCCTGTGGACCACCCTCACGGTGGTGGTAACCACCAGCACATCGGTCACGCTTCGACCGTCAGGAGAGACGCCCCCTCTGGTCAGAAGGTCGGTCTCATTGCCGCCCGTCGTACTGGTCGTATTTCTGGCTCCAAGAAGGTTACCGCCAACGAGGAGGCATAAAGCTTTTTGTTTTGCCTCAGTATACAGATGTTCTTTCCCCTCCAAACCAAAAAACCCTTCAAAACAATCCTCCTCTCTTTTTTTTATCGTGTTTTGGTTGAAATGACGCTGCCTGGAAAAACGTACGTGGTAAAGAAAAGTATGTATCTGGATATCTTTGGTAGTGTACAAGCGGTCGGTGATTATCGTGACCCTCCCAGCCGCATCACGAGCAGGGCGTGGGCCACCGCAATAAATAACTAATAAATAAGGCCAAAAGATTAGCCAACCGGCGGGGACGTTGAGGATGTCGTCGAGGTGGAGAGGACAGCTGCGCTCGTGCTGAAGGATGACGTGGCTGAGTTGTCGCCCCCGCACGGCAGCGAGAACGAGCCGGACGACCTTGGGGATGATGGCGGAGAGGGCGGGCTCTCGATCGGCGGCAGCGGTCCCGGCTTGTCGTCCGATATGGGAAGCGAGAAGGACTGATAGCTCGTGTGGGCCGTGCTAAGGTTGAGGAAGAGCTGCGGCCACGCGACGCTTCCACGGTCCATGCTTCCCATTCGATCAAAACTGAGATTGCCAAAACAGGCGCTTCATAAATCTCACGGCCGTGGCAATGGGAAGGGAGAGGCGGGGCTATATTACCTTGCTCGCGAGAACTCAGGGAAAGAACTGAAGGAACCGAATGATGCTTTACGGAGGAAGGACGCGGACGGAAGAGGCATCTCGCGGTCGCGTTCCGCCGAGAAGGACATCTTCGGGAAGGCGTAGCCGCCAGCCGTCTGGATGAGGCCATTGGTGCTGCTGAAGGAATCGCGGCCCGCGAAGCCGCTGAAGCTGCCCATGCCCAGCGAAAAGGAGGACAACGAAGAAGGCGGCAGCAGGGAGGGCTTAGGCGACATGATGCCGTCCCCGCGGAGGGGGTCCAGCATGTCAAGTGGCGGTAGTGACGGCGTTCGCGACAGCGCCGGGGATGAAGGCGCGGACGAGGACGAAGACGGGAAAGTCGTCGTTGTAGATGAAGGTAATGAAGAAGATGATGATGAAGATGATGACGATGATGAAGACGATGACGAGGAAGACGACAAAGAGGGAGACGATGAGGATGTTAGAGAACAAGACGATTCAGATGAGGAGGCTGATGACGTAGGGGGCGATATGGAGGTTGTGGGAAGCGGGGGGGTGGACGGAAGGACCGATGAAGTGCCCAGCAACGCTGGTGATCCGGAGGAGGTTGGGGAGGACGCCGTCGACTGTGACGAGGCCGACGGAGCGCCGAAGGCCGACGAGGTGGAAGACGATGAAGATGACGACGATGAAGATGACAGCGAAGATGAGGAGGGTGGCGACTGAGAAGATCGCCTGGAGGAGCCCGTGGGAGGCGTGGAGGGGAGGTCGTCCGGCCCCGCAGACGAAGCCGAGGCCGAAGCCGCGGCGGCCATCCGGCGCTGCTGCTTGTGGGGCCGCTCGGTGATGGACGTGAAGAGGCTGGAGGGCAGCCTGCCCAGCAGCATGCTCTGCCGGAACTTCTCGGAGATGTCCGGATTGGACCGCGGCCGGAGGAACAGCCCGTCGGCCGGCAGGAAGTCCACGCTTCCCAACGGAGACGACTTGAGCCTGCTTCGTTTTTTTTTTTTTTATAGAAAGGGAAGGGTTACAGTGGAACCCTCGAATCGGGAGGGGGAGGAGGCGAGGTCAACATACTCTCGGTGGAAGGGCTCGTCGGCGAGGTGGCGCGAGGGGAGGCCCGGTGGCTGGTGCTGCTCGGGGTGAGGCAGCTGCGTGGGCATGTAACTGGGCAGCGCGCTGGGACTGCGCATCATCTGGAGCGTCGCCAGCCGACGGTCCAGCACGTAGGTCAGGTACTCCTCCATGAACATCCGCAGCGTACGGAAGGCGCCTGGACGATCATCATGATGGAGAGATGGATTGGGGGGAGGGGGGAAGTTAGTCGATATACCATCGCTCAGCATCACGATGTGCGTGAAGAAGAGGAAGAGGAAGAGGAAGAGGTGGATGAAGGGCGAGGGCTCGTATCGACTTCAAGCGGAATGGCAGGGCGTACCCAAACTGGGAGCGTTGCGCACGAGGAGGTCTGTGGCGATGAGCGAGTTGCAGTAGGACCACCGGAGCAGCAGCTGCTGCGCAGAGCTCATCACCTGCTCCACACTCATGCCCTGCATATTTGGGGATCGGGAAGGGGAGGCCTGAAGGCGGTGAGGAAGGACGAGAGAGAGAGAGAGAGAGAGAGAAAGAGATTCTTGGGGGGGGGAGGAGGCGAACCAATAGTAAGCGAGAGGCAACGTGGAACAGCCATTCGGCGAATTGCTCGAGCGAGCAACGCTGCATAAGAGTCCTCTTAAACTCTTCTTGCACTATATGACAGGAATGTAAGGAATGAGACATTGCTGAAATGTCAGGCCAATCTGGAGGGCTTACCTGAGCTGATCAGGTCGAAGGTGTGAGGCGACTCGTCAGGCCCGCAGAGGCAAGAGATGGAGAAGATCGCCATGTTGAAGTCGACCTTCTCCCAGTCGCGGAGGATGGACGCCACCTCCTCCGGATTCATCAGCACCTGGCGCGCGCTGGAGGCGATGTAGTTGATGCAACCCTCGCGCCACAGCCTGCCCGCAAAATTACGAGCGACTGAAGGAAGGAAGGAGAGGAGGAGATGAGCGATAGCGATAAAAAAAAATATAAAAAAAAAATGGAAGTGACAAGCGCCCAATTCGGAGATACCTCGAAGCTTTCGGGCAAAGAGGGCGTGGGGCTGCCCCTCGAGGGCGCGCGTAATGTAGGCCTCCAGCTGGCGGCTGAGGTCGCGGAGCGCCTGGGTGAACGAGAACGGTACCGACGCCAGCACATCAGGCACCAGCGCGTCCATGGCGGCCTGCACGGAGGATCGAAAGGCACGGCACACAGATGAGAACTTCGGAGCCACAGAGGATTCCACAGAGAGACAGAAAGGGGCGAAGCGAAAGCGGAGACGTACGGCGTAGACGATCTCGTCTTTCTCGGCGATTTGGTCGATCACGCCCTGACAGGAGACGACAGGGCGCATGTGGGCGGGAAGGGACGTCCAGAAGTGCCGCATGACGTGCTCCACGTCTCCAAAGCTGTGCTGCACCATGGTGCTGAGGAGGTGCTGGCAGTGGCTCCTGTACATGCTCATGAAGGCCTGCGCGTGCTCGTAACGAATTCCGGGAGACAGTTGCCCTGCAACCACCAATTTGTTACCTGGGTTACCATTTAAAGGAAAAAACAGAAACTGTACTGAGCTCGAGCGGAGAAAATTCGGGTAATTGGCGGACGAACGCCTCCGTAGGTCTGATTTTTGTGGACATGAGTCACCATGTAACGCCATTTAAGAGCATTGCTGACGTAATACCCGGATGGAACATGTCCCATGGCAGGGTTCATGGGGTAGTGAGGAGGCGGCTGTACTGCCATACTCGGCACCTGAGACTCTCCAGGTACGCCCGGGCCGTACTGAGTCGCGCGCGCGAAATAGAAGGGCTTAGTCGATTATTGGTATTGCGAGACGAGTGGAGCGTGGGTCTCGGCTGCCTTGAGCGGAGGCAAGGGAGCGCACCGTGGGCACCGGGCTCATGGTCTCGACCTTGAGGCGAGACTGCTGGGGCGGGTGGGGCGCAACCGAGGAAGGGAGGACCGCCGAGGCCCCGGCGGACGGGGAAACGGACTTGGTGTGGTAGGCAGGCTCGCTCTCTGTGTTTTTCAGTGGCGATGTGGATTTGATTCGGATGCCGTAGTAGTGGTACTTGCTGTTGCCCCGCGTGCCCAGACGTCTCGTCTTAAGGTCGGGGAACACCGAACGGATCAGCTTACCTGGTTGCATAGCGCATGAAAGGGTTAGTACTAAAGATTACTCTTTCCCTGTAATAAAAAGTTTCTCTTGGATTACATAATAAGATGAGGAAATACAAGCTCTGCTCTCTCTCGACGAAATGGTAACGGAAGAAAACGAGAAGGAGGCTTACCGAAGCTGGCCGCGTTCACAGCCTTGATGGCCGACTGCGCGCAAAAGTTGGTGTAGTGAGAATACATAAGACTGCGGGGCACGCTACTCTTTGGGTCGATTTCGAAATTGTCCTGCAACCTGTTGGTAGGGTTAAGAACTTCTACCAATCGGAGAGGCGACAGACGAGACGGGGAGAGGAAGACCATTGCATAATGAGAGGAGATTGCGGCTTAGGAGGAGGACGACTGCTATTGGTGCCTTGTACACCCTTCTCCTTCTTTTCTTGAAGTAGAGCAGGGCCTGCCCCATCGATAGCTGACTCTATTTGGCCTTCCCGCGCAGAGTAGGGCATATGAAGTTGTTGTGGTAGAGAGGTAGGGGGCCCAACTGGTGAGTAGGATGCATAAGGAGGTGGAGATGTGCTGCGATGTGTAGGCAGAGGGCCCTGATGCTGAGGTAGATGCTGGATGTGGCCATTGTGCGAAGCAGAATGGCTCTGTGGTCGAGGTAAGTTGTTGTAGTCTTCACCACTGCCGGCGTAGAATTTGTCTTGTGCAAAGGCGGTAAGCATGGATACCGAGTTAGCTGATGAATTGATGCCCACCTCGCTCATCTCACGGTGAGGGGGCTGGTCACTCAAGTAGACCCTACCCACGCTGCGCGCGATAGGAGAAGTCCCCTGTACACTATACGGCAGGGTTTCCATCGAATTGTGCAGGTGTGGTGACGGGTGGTGGGAAGGATGATGAGGAGGAGGCAGATGATGCGGCGGAACATAGCCACCACGGTGGTGATGTTCTATTTCTCGGTCTCTTCTAAGATCGTCGTTTACTCTTCCAAGATTTTCCTCCTCTTCCTCCCTTTCATCGCGAGGTCTTTTTGCGCCTCTGTGCATCAGGCCTCGCGTCTCGTCGGCTTGCATTGCCGAAGATGTAGCGACCAACGGTATAGCACCCCCAAATGGCGTTTAACGACCTTCGAGCTTCGATTTTCGATTTTCTTTTAAAAAGGTCGTGACAAGGGGGGCAGACGAGTTTCTCCTGCTCGTTTTGTTGAGCACTTCCTTCCTGCGCCAAGGCTACCGGGCGGCGTTGTCAAGTGAATACTGTGAGGCAGCAGCGCTGCCTTATCTCGGTTTGGTGTTTTTGGACCGTTGCCTTTGTGTGGACACACCTTTTTCTGGCTTCCTTCGAGGCATCTAAGGTATGCACTACTCCCGCACGTCGGAGACTTTGACTGTAATGGAAAGTTGCGACAAGAAATCGGTTCTGACAGCCAGCTTGCTCAACAGACGGCAGTTTGCTTGCGTTCTTGGTGAGTGGAATCAAGTTGCTTCCGTTTTTGCACAAACGACCGTTTTCAAGTTGTCCTTGACGGAGAAACCGACACAACTCAACAACAACAAAAAAACATGCTAAAATAGGGGCAGGAATGCATTCCATCCCGCCTTTTCCTTCCATTTCTGGAGCCAAGCGTTGTGGCGCTATTTTTTCGCGCCAAAATCAACGCTCAGCAAACGCTCTTTGTCCGGCGCAGGTGAACTTGTCGATAGAAGCAGCCATTTATTCTCGTTCACAATGGCAGACGGCAACTTTGGTACGTGTTGTACCTTTCATAAGCTCTACTACTGTTATTGACGGTTATCAGGAATCATGGAGGGTCTTTACTTCACTGGCCGCAAGGAGTTACTTGAGTGGCTCAATTCCTTCCTCGAGCTGGAATACACCAAAGTGGAGCAGGTGGCCTCGGCCGCTGCCTTCTGTCAGTTGATGGATGCCCTTCATCCTGGTACTCGCATGGGATTTATTTTTCGTCAGGAGTAGCAAATGCTTAATGATGCAATATAGGCACGATTTCGCTCAGCAAGGTGAAGTTCAACGCGACCCAGGAGTGGGAGTTCGTGCATAACTTCAAACTCTTGCAGAAGGCGTTTGATGCTGCTGATATAAAAAGGGTTCGCACCCCCTCCGTAGCGATGAGTTATCACCACTAAGCACACTCCTTTTTAGCATATCGATGTGCCTAAGTTAATAAGGGCCAAGTACCAAGACAACCTTGAATTCCTTCAGTGGTTCAAGCGCTACTTCGAGAGTCGCTGGGCCAAAGCTGACTACCCTGCTAAAGAAAAACGAACAGCAGCCTTGAAGGCTTCTGCCCCCGCATCGCGCAGGGTATCCATAAAACCAACCCCGACAGCTGGACAAGGTAAGGATCCATTTGGCACGCAAATCCAGCATTCTTACAAGGCTGTACATGCGGGCGCGTCTAGAAAACAAAGCTCCTCTAGCTTCGCGAACCAACGTTGCTCGTAGGTCGGTTTTGCCCTCCGCTGTTCCCGCTCCTTCCTCCATCTCGCCTGCCAAGCAGCCCGTGAAGCGTTTCGCCAAGCGTAGGGTCACTATGGCCGTGACCAAGTCAACCACTCCAGAGAAGCCTACTCCCGCTCCTATCATTTCCAAAGTTTCCCCCAAAAAGCGTCCTGCTGCTGCAGCCTTGCCCGCTACAGTGAGCAAGTCTGCTTCCCTTAGACCTGCTGTACGTGCCCGGGCCCACCACTTGCTGCTCATTTCTCACCTACGTATCGCTCTAGACCCCTAAGTCTATCCTCAAGAAGCCTGCTTCAGCTGTAGGCATTCCTGCAGATGGGGACATGACCTCATTTGGTAACTCATTTATCAAGCCAGTATGCTGATGAACTTTACTAATTTTATTCGCCAGTTGAAACCAAGCTCGATACCGTGAAAAAGGAACTCTGTGTAGCCGTAGGCAATTTGCAACGCGATAGAAACATCCTCAGCGAAAAGCTAAAGGTCCCTTCAGTTTTCAGTTTTTAGTTTTTCCCACTCTGTTTTCTAACATTATGCATAAAGGCCATCAAGCTTATGTGCGAGGAAGACGATGACTCTGCCGAGACCATCCGGCGCATTCTTACAATCATTCGCTTTGGTACAGACGAAGAAGAGCACTCCGAGTCCGCCGGTGAAGTCGCCGAAGAAGATGGACTGGATGATCTTCTCGATCAGTCTATTGACACGCAACTTGAGGATACAGAATCCAACCTCACAGCTGAAGGGGAAGAGGACGACATTTGAACAGAAACTGTCCGCTTTGCCAGGATTGGTGTTTGGCCTTTCTGAAGAAGGAAGGAAAGTCCCCTAGATAAAGGCACATGTACATTTCCTGCATATTTCATTTCCTCGCGTTTTTTTTCTCAGCACGCGGTTTTTCGGTCGAGTGCGGAAGTGTCGTTTACGCGTTCGGAACACGCCGAGAGACTAACAACTGTTGCGACACGAATTGGAACTAACTTCCACATTCGTCGCGACATATCTCAACAATGGCAGGCGATACGGCGGTGGGGGCGTCCTACTCTACGCCAGTTGCAGCAATTTTCATCTACAATCTCATCGTCGGTGTTGGATGTCTGACGCTACCCAATGCCTTCCAAGCGGCTGGCATTGTTCGTGCATCTCAGGCTTTATTTACGTTACGAGTATAACGTTACCCAATTTTAATCTTTCATCTTTGTGGTGTAGATTCTCTCGGCAGTGTTTTTGCTCTTTATCGCCTTCCTGAGGTACGTGCCTATATCCACTCGTTTCCTCTTTAAACTCACTTTGTGCCCAAGTTTTGTAACTGCTACCTGGGTGGTGGAGACGATGGCCGCTGCAAACGCTGTGTTGGAGAAAGACCGACTGGTACACCTCGCTTACGGTCCCAAGGGATTGCCACCAGTGAACAAGGTGGCCCCAAAGAGCGATATGCTATATACATGATATAGTATATACACTTAAGGGCCAATGGGTAAAGATAAGTTGGATTTTTCCGCGGTGTAACTTCTCGGGGGTTTCCCCTCTTCATAGGACGACGAGAAAGCCGGCCTGCTTGATGACGGCAACGACTTTCGACCACACGAATCGGACACAGACACCAGCATTAACGGAAGCATCGCAGCCTATAGGGTCCGCTTCTCATTCCACTGAATTGTGATGCTCCGCGCAAAGGCATCTTCCTAACTTCGATGATGACTCTACCAGTTAAGCAACGAGTACACCTATGTGACACCCAGTATACAAGGGCAGGACCAAGGACGAGTGATGGATATCGCTGACTTCTTTCACCTCGATCAGCGCGTCGAAGTAGGCATGATGGCTGATATCTTCCTTGGCTGGATCGGCCAAAAGCTGTTCTACGTCATCCTCTGTGTACGTGTGATACTCTATCCCCCCCACAATATATATATCAAGATAATTATTAAGCCGTTGCATGCTGAAACCGAAACTGTTGATTATCGATTTATATTTATTAATATTTGGGTACAGGTCTATCTGTTCGGCGATTTGGCAATCTATGCGGTCTATGTCCCTCGTTCCCTCGTGTCCGTGACGGGTATTGCCAGTAAAAGCGTTCCGTTTCATTGCCCCACTCGGCTTACTCCCTGCTCTCTATATGCTCTCCAATTATCCGCAATAGGAAGCTTCTCGCTGGGCGATTGGCACCTCAGCGAGCAGGACGCGTACTACATCTTCCTGGCACTGTTCACGCTGGGCACCGCGCCCTTCTGCTTCTTCGACTTCCAGAAGACGAAGCTCATGCAGTTTGCTACCATGTTCTGCCGCAATGCCGCGTTTACCGCGTACCTCTCCCCCACTCCTCTTTATCGGTCCGGATTTACGCTCACAACGTTGGGTATCGTCCTTTGCGACAGCATGGTCGTGATTGCTATTATCGCCATTGCTAAGGGAGAAGGGCCGGACGTAAGCAAGATAGAAATCGGCAACTTCAGGTTCGCTTTTGTCTTTCTTTGTCATCGCTGTCTCCTTCTCCCTCCCAATTCACAATACCTATATATATATATATATAGAAAATGCGAATTGACGGTCGCCCCCTCTCTATTTCTTTAATTCCTGCCGCAGTGCGTTTCCGACTCTGTTTGGAACTTCGGTGTACGCCTTCATGTGCCACCACAGGTAAGTCCGCCCAACATAACGGGTCTCTTCTCTGCGTGCACATTGACATGTTGTCCACCCGATTTCAGCATTCCTGGCCTTCTTGCGCCGGTGAAGCGAAAGAACAGAGTTACCCTCCTCTTTGCGTTCGACTTCGTTGCGATCTTCACAGCCTACATTCTCCTTAGCTACTCCGCCGTCTTTGCCTATGACCAGTATTCCATCTCCTCTACCTACACCACCTTCTTCAGGGGCAAGAGTACGTTTCGCTAGCCTGTAACGCTTGTTTTCGTTGGTGTGACCATTTCTGCCGCTCTCTTCGCATGCAGCCAATGACGTTGTCGCGATTATACTCGCCCTCTATCCTGTCTTCACCCTGACGACCAATTTTCCTCTCATTTGCATCACGCTTCGTAACAACATCATCCGATTCGTGCCAGATCGGGGTAATCCGGCCTGTCACCCAACCTCCCCCTTTTGCGACCGAGCGGGCTTAAAAAAAAAAATAAAATAGATAATAATAACAATAAACGTACGTTGCGTGTCCATTCAGATGATGGCGCATGGCGGTTGCTGAAGAGATTGAAGCGACCCCTGTGCACCGTCCTGGCATTCGGTCCGGCCATCGGCATTGCCTTCGGGACCTGCGATGTGTCCCTGCTGGTCTCCATCACCGGCTCCTACCCGGGCCTTGGCATCATGTTCTTCATCCCCATAATCCTCGTCTTCTTCGCCAGGAGGTGCGTCATCCGCTTGCCATCACCATCACCGCCTTCTCCTCCCCCATGCGGACCTCCGCTCATCATCTTGTGGGGGGGGCTGTCCGCAGGCGGGTAAGGAAGTTGTTCGGGGAGAGCGGCTCGTACAACAAGCACCGCTCGCCGTTCCACCACTGGGTGTGGTTGGCGCTGGTGAGCATCATCGCGTGCTGCTTCCTGGGCCTCACCACCTACAACATGATTCGGGACGCCATTGACGGCAAGCTGGGCAAAGGCAGCAGTTCATGTTCCGGCTGAAGGATCTTCCGGTCACATCCATTTCATCGTCCAGCACGTAATAATAATAACAACAATAATAATAAGCATGCTAGCAATCATTCATCACAGCTGTGGTGTCCTTCGCATCACCATTGATCGTTGGGAAAGGGGGACTAGAAAGGGAGGTTGAACGAGGGGCCGCGCTGCCACGCGTAGACGGCCGCCCCGCAAAGGGCCACTGCAAGCGAGACGCCGACTGATGCTGCCCAGGCGTGCGACGATGATCGGCTCGTGGTGACCTGCGCCGCCTTGATGCTTTGCTCCACCTGGCCCCGCCCGCGGTAAGACATGTGCAGTGGTTAGAAGGGAGCTGTTACCTCGGCCGCGATCTGTTTGAAGATGATGTCCCTTTCGTCCATGAGTTGCCTCTTACGCAACTCCTGAGCGTGTAGAGGTCAATTGTTAGGCTTCACACTCTAGTGTGCGGAGGGCGGCGAAGAGGCTCACCTGGCTTCTCTTCTTCTCCTGGATTTCCCTCTGAATGGCCTTAATTCGCTTGTCCAGCTCTTCAACCATGACCTGCCCTTGTCGCGACATTTGCCCGCTTTCCTCGTCTTCGTCCTCCTCGCTGCAGAGGAAAAAGTAAGCCAAGTGCTGCGCAGCTGTTGCATGCAGCCAGCTTACCCGCTCTCCTGTTCTCTCTGCTCTTGCTGCTTCAGCTCTTCCAGTGCGACTCTACGGGAAGGTGTAAGTCAGCGTAAGAAGCCTTGGTGGTGGGGCCTTACATTCGCTGCTCCAGTGTGTCCTTTATGCGTTTCAACTGCACCTTATGTTTTTCTACCTGAAGATTGCTTGATTTAGCGCTCCACAACTTCGGGCAAGGAGGGCTGCAAGGTACCTTGGGGTCTTCTTCCGCCATGCTGGGTAGCGTGACTTAGCGCCGGAGTGAAGGATCGGATGGTCAACCAGCCCAAGGGGAAAGTAAAATAAATTAACGAGAAATTGACCAACAAAAAAAAACAAAAGAAAATCAATCCACTCACCCCAAACGACTTATAACATGCGGCGTGCTTTCTTCTCTGTCAGTGCTCCGTTGAAGAGAGCAAGGTTGGTGACTGGCGCACGGCCATACCAATCTGTGGGGACCGGAAGCCGCAGTATTTCCACCAGGAACGGCAGCGCAAACAAAGGGCATGCGCTATTGGCCACTGGCGTTGCCCTGGGGTTGGGGGTTGGTATCAATCTCCTCGCTGCCGGCCATGCCGACGAAAGCACTCCTCGCCATATCGAGGAGCAGGTGCAAGCTGCTGTATTCCCCGTGAGCAGCGCCACTTTCCCCATATACCGTGTACGTGCTGCTTGCATTGTTGGGTCTTGTGAATGACGCGAAGTGCGGACACTTACCCGCTTTGTGGAATCAGACAAGAGAGGACGTACTCTATTGGCTGCAGACTTTCTACAAGTAAGTCACCCAGCCTTCATGTTCATGGGAAACTGTTGGTCTCAACTTCTTCACCACTAGACACCCTGATACAGCGCTTCTCAAGCTGGCAGCAGAGTCGCTGCGGAAGAACCACATGAAAATCGAAGGTCGCTCCCATGTTTAAAATGGTCACTGTGTGATGCATTTTTTGTTCCAATTCTTCCCCCGAACACAGACGGATGGATGCTCACTGGCCTGCTGGCTGAAGTCTTGAAGCACAACCCTGAGGCCCTCAGCCATTTCACCATCCGTGATATGCATCACGCTCTGCAAGTATATAAATGAAGCTCTGGTTATT
>CDFF01072268.1:42870-53768 GCA_000826265.1 Acanthamoeba culbertsoni
AAAAAAACGCCCATCGAAGATACCGGGCAGGACTTCCTTCCGCTGGTGAGGATGACCACGGACTTCCTCTTCGTGTGCCCTACACGCAACGCGGCCCTGTCCATCTCCTCCCGCGGCACTCCGGTGTTTTCCTATCACTTCCTCCGAACCCCGCCGCCTCACTCGGACCCCGCCAACCAGCACAGGCCCTACTGCTCAGCCAACAATTCCGTGTGCCACGGTGCGTAGGGCAATGGGAGGAGTGCCACCAAGTAGGCTCTCACACACACGCCGATCGGCTTATCATTGGGATTTTTTTTTTCTTGTGGCCAGCATCGGAATTGCCGTATGTGTTTCACTCGAAGGGGTTCTATGAGGGCTTCAGCTTCTCGCCCGAGGATTCACGGTTGTCGTGGGAGATGCTCAGCTATTGGACGACCTTTGCTCATGTCCAGGCCGGCAGAAACCGAACAGACGAACGACTCAACGTACCCTGGGCGTCCTTCTCCAGGGACAACCTTGCCTACATGGCCTTCAATGTTCCAAAAAGCCAGGTCGCCACTGGGTACGGCAAGTCCAACTGCGATTTCTGGGACAGCATCGGGTACCATTTTTAAAGAATCCAATCAAGGTCCTCACCTAACAAGGCAGCTCCTGATTGGCGATGTAAGATGTATGCAATAAAGGGCCTCTTTTCCATATTTTTCTCAACTTTCCGTTCACTTCAACAAAAAAAAGGCCGCACCAAAAATGTGAAGAAATAGCGAAACTCTTAATTATACTAAATATGAACGCACCCTTCCACGCGCACGCCAAGCCCTTTAAGGCAGGCCACCTACGGCAGCCGCGTACCCAGCAGCAAGCAAGACCGAGAAAACGAATTGGCAACTCCCGCAGACACGAGACCGACGCCGAAGAACAAGGCGCCCCACTTATCAAGTGGGGTGCTTACATGACTTTGGATAGTGAGTGGAACACATTCTTCGCGCAAACCGAGCCTTCGCTGCAACTCGTACGAGCCACCAAATAGCTGAACCAATAAATAGAAAAATAAAATGTACAGGTTGTCGAGGAATTGAAGCACTACTCTAGACACACAAACTCATCTAGTGCGTTTGTCAGGCAGTTGTCTCATCTCTTGTTGAAGCCCTGCTGCGCAGTGATGGTAACCCCGCGCTTGCTTCAAGATATTCTTTTTGTTGACGTGCCTTCTTTAGAGGGAACCACATGGATAAGCACGGACACCGTCCTGATGGCCGAGCGACTGGCGAAGTTGGTGAGCTGGGCACAAGCTCGCCTCAAACCGGCCGTCGGCGTTCGTCACCGAAACGACGGCTTCACAACCGAAGGCGAACAAGAGGCTGCGTCTTCCGTTCCTGACAAAGATGGAGAAGAGGAGAGCCCTGATGATAACCTGCTTGGGGAAGAAGACTCAGATGAAGGAGAATCTGGAGAGGGAAAAGAGAGCGAAGGCGCAGATAGCGACAATGACGAAAGCGAATTTTCAGAAAGTGAGGACGAGAGGAGAGAGAGCAGGCGCGCGTCACCGAGGCCGGCTTATGGCAGGAAGGTGCAAAGGGAGCGCAAGAGGGAAGAAACCCTGTTTGCGCTGCAGGCGAAAGCCCTGCGCATGATCTCCGCCCTTGCGCTTCTGTGCGGCGAGGAGGCCCATCTCCTAGCGCACTACGACAGATGCGCCGAGGCTGCGCGAAAGGGAGAGCGCGCCGTCCAAAGTCTCCGCAAGACCGCCTCGGCAACGGCGACCAAGACCAAGGCGGCGAAGAGGAAGACGAAGCAAGAAGCTAGCGGGACTTACGCACCTGGAGAGCCCAGCTGCGCTCTCATCGATTTACTCCAGCGAATCGTTATTACGGCCAGGCAGGAAACTGAGACACAACGAGAGAAAGAGGAAGAGGAAGAGCACATGAGGAGACGCAGCCTCATCAGGTCAGAGGCAATTCTCACCATGGCCGTGGTATGCTTCATCATGGACGACCCGGCGATGTCACTGGAGGCCTGCTGCTTCCTGGGCTACTGCTACCTTCACGCCTTCCCCAGCGTCGCCGATCGAGAGATCGATGATTTATGGGAGGGAACAGATGAGGAAGATAGCGATGAGGATTCGGATGAAAGCGAAGACGAAAATGAAGGAAGCGAGGGCGAAGAAGATGAAGGGGATAATGATGAAGATCAGCTTGATGATACCGCCGAACAGGATGATCAAGGGATCGACAGTGGCGAGCACGCTGACGCGCTGAACACCATCGCATTCTTGCTCACCTTTGTCTCCGATACGGAGGCACGCAGGTTTCTAGCCCAACATCGAAGGGCCCTCACCAGCATGCTTCTGAGCAAGGCCACCACTGCTGGTGGGCCAACCCATGCCCATGTCTTGCAAAGCTTTTCCGGGTGTTGACTTGAGTCTCACTATCCATTCGTTTCTCTTCCCGCTCAGGCGCCTCTCGACTGCGAAGGGAAGCAGCGTTGCTGCTGTCGATACTCTACCGGTTGGGCACTGGTGATGGCGAGGACGATGAAGACGACAGCGACGTGGGGTTCTCGTCTGAGGCCGGGAGGCGCTTCGTGGCTCTGTGTAGGGCCAAGTCCCGCGCCATCGGCGGGGAGCGTGTGCGCGGTCGCCAGCGAAGGGAGAGCGCGAGGCAAGAGCGCGCCTACTTTCGCGAGCTCGTCGCACAACTCAACGAACATGACGAGAAGCCCCACTACGCCCAACCGCATAAGAAGGGGACGAAGAAAAAGAGGGGAGTCACCGCGCGCAAGGCCAAGCGTGGGGATGAGGCAGCGCTTGGCGGCGGGAAGCGTAGGCTGGAGACCTACGCACAGAGCAAGGGCTATTCTCTGGGCTTGCTATCGGTGGGCGCCAACGACGAATCGACCAAGTTGACAGGATGGCGCTGGCCACTGGTGTTTCGTTTCCTACTTGCCTACCTGCCCAACCATTTCACGGGGCTGCTGTCGGTGCGCGAATATGATGGGATGTGCCTCCATCTTCTGTGCAATGTGCTCAACTCTATTCTCCGCAGCAGCGGCCGCACTTCAGGGAAGCGATGAAGGTGATCCCTCCCGGTGTGGATGGCACGCAACTCGTCCGTGTCAACAAGGAGACACTCAAGGGCAGGAACGAAGAGACCAGGCACTACCGCCGGATGAGTGAGAAGAACAGGCTGAAACAGGACGTCTACGCCACGGAGAAAGGGTTCAATCCTATGGCCCCGGCTGAGGCCAGAAAGGGACGCACTATTGCGCGGGAGTGGAGCCAAGATCCCGAAAGGTTTTGAGGCTGCATGGCTGAAATCAGTCAGGAAAGAGAGAACACACCTTTATTGTTACTGAGGCTGCTGTTGCAGTTTTGTCTGCATCTCGACGATTTGCCTGCGCTTGGCCATTTGCTTCTTTTGCAGATCTTCCAAGTTGGATTCTAGCTTCTGAAGCTCACTCTGCAAAATTCACTGTCAAATGGATTTATAACTAAAGGGGGCATAAGCGAGCAACCTGAAGAAAATCGATTCGCTTGCTTACATTGCTTTCTGCTTCTTTCTTATCCTGCTTCACCAGTACAGGGCCAATAAGTTTGTAAATTCGCGCTCCCTCATCCTCGAGCAGTTCGAGTTCCTGCTTGACCAGTTCATTCTCCTTCATTTGTGCCACCAGCTGTGCCCGCGTGCCAACGGTCTTCTCTAATTCATCCTGTAGCTTTCGTAACTGTTTGACCTCTTCTTCCAATCGCTGAGCAGCTGCTTGTGCCATCTTATCCGATCGGTAATCTATCTTTTTCTACCTTTTTCTGCTTTTTTCCTGCTTCCATCAGTCTTTTTCCCGGCGGATGGAAGAAATGCTGGAGGTTGTTCTAGACAAGAGCGTTGTGTTAGGTTGCCAGAACGTTGGTGTGAACTCTTTCACGGACTTCCAGCGAGAAACCATCAAACCAATATGCAACGGTAAGGACACAGTCGTGTTTGGTCGAGCAGGCTGCGGTAAAAGTGTTGCCATGGTCGTTGGCATCTTGCAGCGTATCTCTTCACTGGGCTTGGATGCTGGTCAAGCCCTGATCGCGGCTCCCAGCCGAGAATACGCGCACGGCCTCAGTCGACTGATACAGAACCTGGGAGGGCATTTAGGAGTTAAGGTGGTGACCGTCTTCGGCGGCATCCCTGTGTCATCCTACAAGACGCTGTTCGAAGAGAATTTCAACATTTTGGTCTCGACGCCTGGTCGGCTCTTTGACATCCAACGGAGAGGTCTGTTGGACCCAGAGGGGATTCGAATATTTGCTATCGACGAAACCGACACAGCATTTAGCCTGGGCTTCATCGACGTGGTGATTCCTCTCTTGAGAAGGCTACCCTCGGACATACAAATTGTTCTTGTATCGCCTGTCCGTTCAGCAGAACTGACGGAGTTCATTGCCCAGTACACAAAAGAGCCAGTAGAGATAGAGCGTTGGTCTTTCGTTCAGGATTCATGCTGATTGCCATTGCAGGCCAGCGAACTGCGAGGCTTCAGTCAACGCCACTACATTCTGGGCCATATCCTCGATGCATGCTTCCAGCTTCTGCAATTCTGCGCTGCGATCGCCTTTATCGCTAGCCGCACTGTAATGGAGTGAGAGACTCATCCACCTATTAAATCGATCGGAATTAAGATCAGGGCCTACATACGCCATGGCTGTGAGGATCTTCAGGTTCACAGAACCTTTTCTAACTTTGACTGCAGCACTAAGAGTTGCCAGTTAGCACCGACATCACTTGTTGGCTTCCAAGGATGAATCCGGGTTAACCTTATCACATTCTCCTGGTCTTTAATGTTGGCGCTCTGCGCAGAAAGGGAATTGGCAGAGTCGACGAGTCGCCCCACCACCCCTGCTGCTTCTTTCGATAAATTGATCTGCAGTGGTAAAGGGTAAGGTTTGTGAAAGGAAACATGGACGGTGCTGGCAACCATACTTACCATGTCCCTTTGGGCGTGTGAAGACGTCGCCCCAGCGAACCGGTCAATGAGGTTTGCCAGCTCACCAGCAGCAGTTAAGAGTTGGCCAGCAGGCGAGTCTGCAGCTGAGCCAAGTTGTGCGGCCTCAACCGCGTCGCGTATTGTCGTGGCTGCATTCTCCATGTCTTTTTGGAAGGCCGCATAGCCGACAGGACAATTTTATGCGAAGCGAAAAAAAGGTTTTTTTCTCTTCACATTTCCTTTTGCCTTACAATGAAAGGT
This sequence comes from Acanthamoeba culbertsoni, assembly GCA_000826265.1. Lineage (NCBI taxonomy): Eukaryota > Discosea > Longamoebia > Acanthamoebidae > Acanthamoeba > Acanthamoeba culbertsoni. Next base: position 48,079 of record CDFF01072268.1, read on the forward strand.
AGTAATCCGCCAGGGTCTCGTGTATGACCTGAAAGGATGGCCGATGGCTCGGTCGCTCGAGCCAACAATTCTTCATCAGCGAGCCCAGGACCTAGAACAGAACGCCGACTCAAATTTAAACATATCCAGGAATCAACACTCCTGCACAATGAACTCGAGCGAGTTTACCACTGGACAAGCCGGAGAAATGAGGAGCGTTTGGTGATCCTGTGAGACTCGGAAGGCAACGGTAAGATCATCCTCGCCTTCAAAGGGTTCTTTTCGCTCCCAGAGTTCCCACAGCAGTACGCCTTTGATATCGCGCCAGCTATTAGGTGGAAGGACATGCACACAGCACAACGGCTCCAGGAAGGCGTACCAAAGGACCATGCGTCGCTACCCTCTGAATGCTTGTGCATCATCGCGTCGGGGCTCATGTACCTCACTTCCATGCGGGTAATATTATTGGGACATCATACCGATACATGGTAACTTCGCGTGCTATGAAACCGGAGGTTGTACCTGGTCCGATAAACGACGTTGCCCCGGCAGTATGTGTGTAGACCTGCTCCTTCGGCTTCAGGTGGCAGAAGGCGAAGTCGTTCACGAAGGCGCGCAGCCCATCCCCGAGAAGGATGTTGCGCGACGATATGCGCGAATGCAGCACGCCCTCCTTGTGCAGATGCAGGATGCCTCCAGCCGCGTCCATGGCGATCTTAACCACCTGCTTCCATGTCAAGTTGAGCCGCTTCTTCCCTCGCAGCGCGCTCTCAAGGCTTCCGTAACTTTCCATTAATAATAATAATAATAATAATAATAATAATAATAATAATAATAATAATAAAATTTAGTAAGTAACCCGTTCGTTAATTTCAAGACCAGAGGGACGAGATGGGAGAGGAGTCTTGTCCTCACCGGTAATACTGGGACACCACGCATACATTGGGCAGCTCGCTGTGAAACAGATGAAGATGTCAGTCACCATCGCTTCTGAGAGCGCGCGGCTCTCGGAAAGTGAATGCTCAGTCTTGGCGTCACGTGCACGAACCAGCATGCGCCGACGAAGGAAGCGAGCGACGGGTGATGCGAGAGGACGTGCATGGCCGCGGCCTCCTTCTTGAAGAGGTCGATCGTCTTTTCGTCCACTTCCTGCTCATTCAGTCGCTTCACCGCCACCAGCGCTCCGCGCCACATGGCCTGGCCGAAGAAGCACTTGAGCCTCTCCCAGAGCGCCGAGGATTGCAAAGAGAGAAGGGAAGGGGTGGCGCGCGATACCAGATAAACGGTGCCCAGCTGTCCCGAGCCGAGCTTGTCGAGGATCTGGAGCTCGTCGTACTTGATATCGCGGAACTTCTTCTGGGCCTGGGTCTCCTCGATGGTGAGCTTCTCCTGATCGGTGAGCCCGCCGGACGAGCCCCGCAGCATCACCGCGGGGGCGGACGCCGGCGCCTGGGCCGTACGGGGGTCGGGCGCGTAGGCAGGGTTGATCACGTTGCTGCCTGTGCCGGCGGCGGCACCGTAGGGCGCCGAAGAGGAGAGGGAAAAGGAGGAAGACGAGGAGGCGGAGTAGGCGGGCTCGGTCTCCACGTAGGTCGATGTGGAGGGCGAAGAGGGAGATGGGCCGAACCCGCCGGAGGGGAACTGCCGGATCAACACCGGCGGCGACGCGCTGTCCGAGTTCGCATAGCCGGCGGAGGAGGGCGGGAGGGCCGGTCCACCGCTAACGACCCAGCTCGTTATCTCGGGCGTGGACATGAAGGAGTGGAAGGTGGGGGCTGTGGCCGGCGCCGCGGGGAGCGGAGTGGAGGCGAACAGGTTGTGCGGCCCTCGGCCGAGGGGGGAGGACGGAAACGCGGCCTGCGGGGCTCCCGCGTTCACGTAGCCCGCGAGTCCTACTGGCGAGGACATGAACGACATCCGTGCGGTGGCGGTGGAAGCGGCGTTGGCGGCGGCGGCGGCGGTGGTGGAAGGGGGCGGTGAAGGTAGGGGCTGTGAGGAGTGTTCCACGGTGGGTACCGGCCCGGAGTTCCACGGCACGTGCGTCACCACAGGCTGGTCGGGCGAGTTGGGGTCCCAGGAGGTGATGGTCACACCGCACGAGGGCGAGGACGGCACCGAGTGGCGGAGGGCGATGCAGCCAGGGTCGGACGACGGAGCGGCCACGGAGGACGACACGGTGGGGTGCGGGTCGAATGTTCGGGTAATTTTCATGAGAGCGTAATATCTGCAATCGGTCGCGTTACACGAAAAAATGAAGAGAATGAATAAAATGGAGAGGAAACGCGGGGAGGGAGAGACCTTCTGAAGATCTCGGCGAGCTGATCGATGAACGACGTAGGGACGAATCTCGAGTACTGTGGATCGTTATTATACTTGGTGAGGAACTTGTTGACCTCGCGCTCGAATACGGGGCCCTTCACTGCCAACACGTCCAGCTTCTGCGCATGCACGGCCTACGAGTATAGCGAAGATATATATATATATATATATATATAGAGAGAGAGAGAGAGAGAGAGAGAGAGAAATATATATAAAAATCAGAAGTCTATGATAAGATGGAGGAAACAGGGAATCCAACAAGTTGCCTCCCAGCGGCAAAAGGGGGCCACTTACGTTGAGAACGGCCATCATGTCGGCGGACGTCCGCATGGCAGCGATCGCCGCCTTGACCTCATCTTCCCGACAAATGGTCGGTCCTTCTTGCTCGTACTGCTGCAGCAGTTTCTGAGCGTCCAACCAATAATAGAGTAAGTATGGAAGGAAAACAACAGTATTTTGATGGAAATCAGGCTTGTACTGATTGTCTGTTTCTTGCTTATGTTTTTGTTTTTGTTTTATTTTTAATAAAAAAACAAAAAAAAACAAAAAAAAACAACAAACAATACCTCTGATTCTGTGAGGAAGGTCTGGGCGGCGGGCTCACGGCCGTAGAGCTGCTTGAACTGCTCGATCTGCCTCTTGAAGGCCGGCCCATGCTCATTGATCTTACTGCTATCGCGTACATTCAACGCCTACGATGACGCGCGATTAAACAATAAATAAATAATATTTATATTAGAATTACAATAATCAAAAATTGCAATATAAATTGCCCTATCCGGAGGGACCATGCGAGAAAATAATAATTTAATAATAATAATAATAATAATAATAATAATAATAATACATAGTTTGTATTTGTACGAATCCAGGAGAGCAGAGAGAGAATATTCCTACCATGCTGAGGCGCATCATGTCATTTTGGGCTCGAATTGCGATGATGCTTTCTTTCACTTTGGCTGCGCGAATCACCGCGTCACCTTCACTCATTAGCTTAGCTCTGACTCGCTCCGCCTCTTCCACGAATGGTTGGGCGATGGGTTCCTTCAGCCACAGTGGGGGGTAAGTATAATTATGGTCGATACAGCCCTGGTTTCTCAGGAAATGTTACTTACATGGCCGTATTTCTCTTTGAAGGTGGCCAGCTCGTTTGTGAACGCTTCGCCATATGTTTTCACGCCGTTGGCGTCTTTTTGAGCCAAAGCCTGTAAAGGAGAATAAATGAATAATAATAAGCAAGAAGAACAAAAAAAATAAAAAATAAAATAAAATAAAATAAAAACAGAGGCGAGGCGGGGGCACACCGATTCGAGCTTGTACATGGTGCCTTGCGACTTAATCCGGAGCACTTCCCTCTTGACCTCGTCGGCCTTTTGAAGCTTAGGTAGCTCGTTCCGATACTCCTGTAGCAACTCCTGAAAGAGGAAAGGTGAAGCCATGCACAAGTGCTCGTGGAGTGATACAAGACAGGTTCGCACGTTTGCTTCTCGCAAGAAAGCTTGCACCAACGGATCTTGAAGGTTGTTGCATTGCTGCTCGAACTCTCTTACCTGAGCCTCAAACTGCGGTCCGTTGTACTCCATTTTCGCTACGTCACGGTGCAGCAAACCCTTTAATGAATGAAAATAGGTCATGGCTGCAAATAAGAACTCCTTGTGCGGGGCGGTCATAAACTCACCATGCGGAGTTGGTACATGGGCATTAGCGGACTCCTAAAGCGCATTACCGTTGTAGGGTCCTGTGAGGGTTGTGGTTACCCATTGTTGGCCACTTGGTGTCGCGTACGTACCATGAGGCCCTCGTGCAGGCTGGGAAATGAACGCAAAACTATTTCTTACAATTTTCTGCTTCTTTTATATTGCATTAATTTATTTTATTAAAAGGGAAATGTGATTTTCCGATTGGAGAGGAAGTCCTTTTCCTGGTACGCCCTTCTGCCCCTACAATACTAGCTCCACTCTTAACCGCGTTAAGTCGTTGACTACGGCATATGGAGTCGGAGTGGCAGAGGGCGAGTAACAAACTCAACTCCTACTTGCTCTCTATGGTCAGCTCCCCCCCATGTATCCCTCACTCGGAGATCATTTTTAGTCTTACAGCCCAGAGCAGGCGTTGAATCAAAGGAACTTGGAAAGAGCACTGCAAGAGGGGGCGCGATTCGAGAGCGACTTGGGTGTCTTTCAACAGCAATATGGCCACATGGCATCCTCTGATGGGAGACTGGCCGACTTTATCGAGAAGAGCAATCAGCTGCTACAGCGGTATCACTCCGAGCTTCCTTCCCTCGAGCGAGCACACGAAGCGGAGGTCGCTATCTCTGCCTTCCGTAATGAGCACAACCTGTACTACGTTCAACGGGCAATCCAACAAAGAAATGAGTCAGACCTCACAAGGTGCGGCGTGGGGCTATTGGCCAAGGCGCAAGAGTTTCTCTACCGCTATCGGCCCTACGACGACATACCCACCATGGCCACCTTCATCAAGGAACTCGAGCGGACAGTCGATTCCTTCAACAAGTACGTGATTCACCCAATACGTAACCCTCGGTTCTGAAAGCAACCTTTTTTATTTATTTATTTATTTTATTTTATTTTGTTGAAACCTGAGCAGAATCTATCCCGAGATTCTGCACGAGACTGAGGTTAGGAAGGCCATCTCGTGCATCAAGTCCAAGAACGACATGCACAACTTGAGCATGGTGCGCTACCGCCGTCTATATGGGGCTTGCCAGATGTGAACCTGACTGGCTCATGACACCCCCCCCTCGATCGCTCACCAGGCGCTCACACAACGCAATGTGGATGCGATCTACCGACACGGTCCGTCATTCGAGCAGCAGTTCGACTCCTTCGTCATCCAATACGGAGACTCCGGGTGCACCGACGCCAAGGAATTTATCAAGCAGGCACAGGTGGTTCCATTGCTTCCTGAGAATGCCAGTTTTCCATCCTTTCCTATCTTCTGTGACGCTCGAACGTGAATCCCTCATGTCATATTAACACGATCACACGATCAGGCACTGCTACATAGCTTCCGTGTAGATGGCCCGCACTACCGGGAGGCCAAGATGATCGAGGACGAGATCTCCAGATTCAAGTCGCTGAATAACATGTGGAATCTCCGCATTGTACCACACAGTTCACGGAGTTAAAACTATTGGATCGTGTCCGGTGTTGAGGCTCAACCTTGTCCGCTTCTCCCTCCTCGCAGGCCCTGCAACAGCGTAACTCCGACCGGGTGAAGGAGTACGGGCCAAAGTTCGAGAAGCAGTTCGAAGAGTTCCTGCTGGCCTATGGATTCCAAGAGAAGGCCCAGGCTTTCGTTTACGAGGGCAAGGTCGGCGAACCTCTGTTTATCTTATTCTTAGAATTATTATTTTTAGTGTTCTTTTT
>CDFF01072268.1:53818-68113 GCA_000826265.1 Acanthamoeba culbertsoni
GGATTCTGAGCCCTGTGTCTACGCCTAGGCTCTTCTGGAGCAGTATCATACCGAAGGGCCGATCATTGTATGGGAAGAGACTGTTCGGCAGCACATCTCCCGCATCCGCGGCGAAGCCAACATGCATTACCTCGGCATGGTAGGCTTGACTCTCTTCGCCTTTCCTGCTTTGTCCGTCTAATGGAAATCCCACACCTGTAGGGCATCACCCAAAGGAATTCGGAGCAGGTGCTTATTCACGGCCCGAAGGCGGAGGAGCAATTGAAGGAGTTCAAGGCGACCTGCGGAGGCAACCCCACTCGTGAATACAACACCGCGGTGAGAGAATGGACGGTACAGAGACGATCTAGACTCCCACCCACGCCTGCTACGTGCTACCCTTGCATCTCCCCAGGGGAAAAAAAAACTGGAAAACAAACTCACCAATTCGCAAAAAAAACATAACAACACCAAAACAATACAAAAGGATTTGATCGATCGATATCATCGGTTAGGTCCGGACATCCTCCGCGAGGCCCAAGTCAAACAAGCTATCAGCGAATTCAAGTCGAAACACCACATGCATTACCTTAGCATCGTATGAGATATTTGTTGTCGACAATATGTGTGTATATATATCGCTACTGACCTCGCCACCCATCGTCAGGCACTGAACCAGAGGAATGCAGAGCAGGTGAAGATGCATGGGGACAAGTTTGCAGAGCAGTACCAGGTCTTCATGGCCGTCTACGGGGAAGAAAAGCATGCAGAGGCCTTCGTGAGAGAGCTGAAGGCATCCATAATACTCCTTTTTTCCTCTTTCTTCTTCTGCTTCATTCCGACATGGAAGCTTATTTCGGACCCTCCCCGTCTTTCCAATCGGAGAAAGGCTCTGAACGAGCGATACGTGAACGAGAGACCGGTCATTCTTAGGGAGGAGGAGGTTCAACAGGGTATTAGAACGTTTCGTAGCACGAACTACATGCATTTTCTGAGCATGGTGCGTGTCGTTTGGAATTTGGTTGCATTTCGGGTGATTGGTCGATATTTTTTTGATCATCTCATTGATTGGTTGGTTCTTCAGTATCTCAATCAGCGGAATCATGAACAGGTCGCATCCTACGGACCTAAATTCGAGGAGACGCTGCAGCAGTTTTTGGAACAATTCCGCAATGATGCGACAGCGCAAACCTTCATTAAGGAGGCTCAGGTATGGTTTCAATGCAACCCACACAAAACCGCCGTGGCCTCCTGGTTTGACCATCTGCATACTAGTCTTTGCTCGAGAAGTACAAGCGTGAGGCTCCACTCATTCAGCGGGAGGAGGAAGTGAGGCAAGCCATCTCGTCCATCAAGAGCACTTCCCACATTCACTTCTTGTCCATGGTTCGTTCATCGTGAACCCATATATTCCGTCCTGCCCTCCTCTCTGCTCTCTCTGCTCTGCTCTCTCTGCTCTCTCTGCTCTCTCTGCTCTCTCTCTCTCTCTCTCTGCTCTCTGCTCTCTGCTCTCTGCTCTCTGCTCTCTGCTCTCTGCTCTCTCATTCGTGCTATTAGGCCACAAGATATGATATGGCCCTCACCGCGATGTCTTGTTGTGTGTGTGTGTGTATGAAGGCCCTCAATCAGCGGAGCGCGGATTCCGTGCAGGTGCATGGACCTGCCCTGAAGGAATTGTTTGCACCTTTCGTCAAGGAGTATTCTATGGACGCACAGGCCATGCCGTTCATTCGAGAGACTCAGGCACATGACCCTTAGCCTTTTTTCCATTACAGTGGAATCGGTTGAAAACGGAAGGCTTGGCACGCACTTCGCCCGACAGACATAATTGACGGTCCTCTACCACACAGAGACTGCTGGAGAAGTACGAGAAGGAGGCTCCTGTCATCAGACGGGAGGAAGAAGTGCGACAGGCAATCACCGAGTTTAAGGGAAACAACGAGGTTCACTACCTGTCAATGGTACGAAGCTATGCACATCACTGGAAGTGCTAGCCTCCCCCGCCAAACACAAGAAGCAGCTCAGCAAAGCGCAGCGATTGAATCGAACACATGTCTTCTTCGTCTTTAGTACCTTTCCCAGAAGAATGCGGAGAAGATCGCAGAGTATGGGCCGCGCCTGGAGGAGCGATTCAGGAAGTTCCTCCCCCAGTTCGAGTCAGACTCTTCAGCGCAGGCATTCATCCGGGAAGTGAAGGCAAGTTGACAAGTTCGCCCTCAAAATATTTTTTTTTGAACATGAGTGCGGAATTTTTCTGATTCTGACTTGATATATCAAACCTTGGATGACTAGAATATTTTGGAGAAATACCACCTGGAGGGGCCGAAGATACTCAGGGATCATGAAGTAGATACAGCAATCCGGGAACTCAAATCAAAAAACCACATGCATCATCTCAGAATGGTTCAATTCACACATCCTCACTTTCGGTACTGAATTCTGTGTTGTTGACATGCAACGCATTACGTGGGGTGACAACAGGCAATAGCGCAGAAGAATGAGGAGAAGATCAGAGAGCACGGCAGTGCTCTGAATGATCAGCTGGTCGAGTTCTTGGCTCGCTATGCTCATGACGCCTGCGCGCGTCCATTCATCTCCGAAGCCGAGGTATCCCTCATTTATAGTCTATATCATATATTTTTTCCCCCGCTTTAATTCTTTCCCCTCTAACACCGCTTTCGTTCTTGTCGCTGTCTTCCTGGCTCAGACACTGCTGGCGCACTATCGCCGAGTGTGCCCTTCTCCTCCTTCTTCTCCACCGCCCACTCCCAGCCCACCCGCTCAAGCCAGCGCCCCTCCCGCCTCCTCGCCCTCGGTTTCTGCCGCCCATCCTTACCCCGTCTCTTCCCTCAACGGGGCCGCCCCTCCCCAGTACGCAAGCAGTCCGCAGCCCATGTCCGCCCCGGCGGCCTACCCCGCGCCCCAGCAGCGTCAGGCCGAGGCAGCAGAGGCACCACGGTCCTACACCCCTCCTCCGACGACCGCCCCTGCTTACCCCATGGCGGCGGCACGGCCTCCGGTCCCCTCCTATCCGCTCCCCGCCGCCCCGTCTGCGCCTCCTCTCCGGTATGTGGAAGAATCGCCCGCCTCGAGTACCGCCGCCCTCTATGCGGACCCTTCGCACTACTTTGAGGTGTCCGATGAGTCTCCAGGCAAGGCGACTGAGGCCGTGTCACAGTCGACCGCCTCTGAGGCCACCAGCGCGGCGCCTTCTCCTCTCTCGGCCTCCGGTGCGCTCTCCCCCTTCGCTCCGCTGCCTGGCGTACGCCATACGGAGATGAAGTCTGGATCGGAGGAGGAGACCACCATGCCCACGACCAACGCACAAACAGCGGAGTGCGCACAGAGAGGAGAGGGAAAATGGCCGGCGAGCGCTGGCAAGGAGGATAATAATAAGACGACCGGTGTCATGGAGGAGGAGGACAAGGCCAGGGAAAGGTTCAAGGAGATCCGCTTCGAGGAACTGCAGATCATATCCAAGGTGGGCTCCGGCAGCTACGGCACCGTGTACAAGGCATGGTGGCGCGGCACGATCGTGGCGGTGAAGAAGCTGGACGAGTGCGGTGAGATGACCGAGGGCATGATCGAGCTGTTCAAGAAGGAGGCCGCGGCGATGAACCTCATCTCGCACCATCCGTCGCTCGCCACCTTCGTCGGCGCCTGTTGGTACGGCCCTCTTTTCGTGGAGAGGAATCCAACTTCCACTGCGCTGTTAGGGAATGATAGGGAATGATTCATGAAAATTGGTTGCAATGCAGCGAACCACCGAATGTGTGCGTCGTGTCGCAGTTCTATCGGTTCGGAAGCCTGGAGGGTATCCTACATGGGGCTTCCCGCCCGGACCTCCCCTGGAAGGCTTTTGTGAAGATGGCCAAGGAGATCGCAGCAGGTGAGATGTCTCCATTCGCATGAAAAGACAACTGATCACCCTCAAAATCTTCATAACTCACTCCTGTTGCTGTGCGCCAGGCATCCTGCATCTCCACAAGGAGGGAATCCTGCACTCGCGCATCGCGTCGCGCAACATTCTCGTGGGCGACGGGTGCCGGGCCTACGTGAACGACTTTGCCTTCTGCCATTACAAGCCCAAGGAGCAAACCTACGCTCAGAGCGGCACTCAGTGCTTCCTGGGGCCAGGTGCGTCCCTGTCCGATAAACCTGCATGCTTCCTAGTCCGCCTAACGATCCCTCCCCCCCCTTTTTTTTTAAGTGAGGTACATGAGCCCCGAGGCAATGATGCAAAAGTTCTCTGAGGGGAGCGACGCCTGGTCCTTTGGTACGCCACCCATGCCAAAGGCAAGCTGCTCAAGAGGCATGACGGTAACGAGCCGGTTCCTTCAGGAGTGCTGCTTTGGGAGATGTGGGAGAAGAAGGAGCCCTTTGCAGGTGATGACGAACTGATGGTGGCCTTTAAGGTCGCCAATGATAAGGAAACGCTTCCCATCTCCCCGTCCACCCCAGTGGTACCACCCCCACCCTCCATCTTGGCCAGCCTCTTTGAATGAACCTTATAAGTACTTTGTGGGTGTACAGGAGGTTGCCAGCTTATTGAAAGAATGCTGGACCGAACGAGCAAGCCAGCGACCCTCGTTTGCTGCCATTTTGGCAAAACTGGAAGCCTATTTTGACACTATTTGAGCTTTGGCAATTTCTGTTCTTTATATACTTTGAAAACCTTGTTGAGACGAAACAGCGTCGTTTTTTTTCATTTGTTTCGGTAGGGGTTATGTGGTGGGTGGAGTGGGGAATGGTGTGGGTAAAGAAGAAACCAAGTACTTCCTGAAGACCTTTTCCGAGGTCGCCAAGAAGGGCTTGCGCAGGGCCAGGCTCAACCCTTTCGGGGAGCTCCGGGTAAGGCCGCTCAATGTCGTGAACCTCGTGAGAGGAACAGCGCCAGAGCGTGCAGTGCGCCTGCTGCTCAACTTACTGACCTCCCTCCTGTGCGGGAGAGAGGCTTTCAGCCTGAGAGTGGGCACGAATATCCAGCTCAACCCCCCTGAAGGTTGAACCGCGACTGAGTGGACTGGAGTGTTGCCGTTTTGAAGGGTCCAGCCGACGCGAAAATTGTGGGACGGAAACATCCGATCAAGAAAATATGTTTCCTTGCAACTTTCTTTTGTGGCTGGAAGGAAAGCTTGAGTCGCGGAAAAAAATCCGACTGAAAAAAATACGTTTCATTGCAACTTTCTTCAACTCGAATTAGGTGAGTGTGCGATTAAAGAAGCGCTCTCTTAAATTCTATTAACGACCAGTAATGGCAACGATGAACTAAGGGTACATCTTACGGGGTACTCCCGTTAAATCTTGCCCTGGAGTAATTCCTTGGTTACAAGCTCGGCATAGATGCTGATGCTCTTGAATAGGGTAATCACATCATTCGTGCTGAGTTACATAAACGTTAGTTATTTTTCATTAATACATTAAGCGAATGGTTCAAAGCTCACCTGAAAATGGTATCACACAGAGCAAAAGGCATCATAGAAGGAATAACCCCTTGCGCGTACTCTGAAGACGATTATTAGGAGATATGTCCTTAATGCAAGTACAGAAGGCTTACCGAGCATCCAGCTTCCTTCTTTTATGCGAATTCCAGTGGCCGACCACTTGTCGTGCACGATTTCGTCGCCCGGCAAATAGACGATCTTGTCGTGAGAGCCTTCAACCCACTGCCAGAACTCCTACATAAGGAAAGACAACATCTAAGTACACTTTCATTATGGAGCCTGGGGCGCGTTTTGGCAGGAAGCATACCCCGGTGAGAAGGAAGTCATAGATGTCGCCTGGAACAAAGAAATCTGTGAGTGGACCGTTTTTACAAGGTAATGGTGCGGATGGTACCCCAGTACCGTCCGGAATGCCCAGTAGTGCCAAGAGGACTGCCAAAGAAGAGAATGTACTCGGAAAGCGAAGCGTGAATGAGCCTGAAGGAGCCCATGAAGCCACCTGCCGAGTAATAAAGAATTAATGAAATAATAAACCCCTTGCCTCGAAGGTACCTACCGGCGTTAATGAAGATTGTTCGTGTGTGGTTGCTGATATGACCAGGGTAGCGAAGAGACAGCTCCGCCGTGATATTGGCGAAAGCTTCGTCAACTGTCAAGTTTGCCTCTGGAAGAGTGAAGCAGGTAAGATCGGCCGTGTGCGCGAAAACTAACCCCGATACCTACAGCCCGGCGAGCAAGTTGATGCAGTTCATCCTTATTGAACATAGGCGCCTTCTCGTCCAGAGCAATGCCGCATAGAATGGCCAAGAAGCACTGCAAGCGAGACCAGAACAGCTGCCTTCATTATCTGCGATGTCGGACGAACAAAAAAAATGTCGACAATTAAAAACGGAGAAGGAAGGAAAGGAAGGAAAAACCCAACCGTCGAAGATGGAGGAAAGCAGCGCTACGCCGGCTGCTCCAGCCCCTACAGAGAGTATGGAAATGGACAGCACGCCAGCAGTAAGTAGTACGCAACAAGAATCAGAACCTCAGCTAACGCAGGCTCAAGCCACAGCTCTGGTAAGATTCTCTGCCGCTCGAATAATTTCGCTTGATTGAGAGTAATTTTTTTTTTTTTAACAGATCATGGAAGTCGTTCGACGAGGAGGCAAAGTTGAGGTCCAACAGCGCGTTAAATAGCCAAAATTAGTATCATCACCCTATAACCTCCCCCATGAACAGGTTCAGAGACAGGGATTATGGCGCGAAATAGCGGAAACGGTTGGCTTCCGTTACAAGAGCGATGCGGACGTGGAGAATTTACTTGCACAAGCGGCAGCTATACGAGGGGCCGCTGGCCCCACGTGGGAGGAGGGGGAGAGAGAGAAGGCGAGGAAAGAACAGGAGACGGCGATGCAGGCAAAACCTAATGAAACCGAGAAGGGAAAAGATGGCGAGAGCGATACCAGTACCACGACCGCGGTTGAGTCAACGGACAGTGGCAAGCAAGCTGATAGCGGCAAGAGCAAGACAACCAAAAACAAGGGTAAGGAGAAGGGAAAGGCCAACACCGACGAGGATGATGGTGCTACAAAGAAGCGTAAAAAACGGAGCAGCAAAAGCCAACCAGAAGAGGAACAAGCGCCAGATCTTGAGGTGGTAGCCCTCCCTTCATCAATTCCGTCGATGCCTTGACTTCTTAAGACAGTTCCACCTTTTGGGCCTCTCAACGCAGAACGTGTTTACAGTGGAAAAAATCATGGGAAAGAGGAAACGAAGGGTACAGAGACGCGCAACAACATCTTCTTCGTGCCATGTCGTATAACCGACGACACATGCCTTTTCACAGGGGAAGATCGAATACTTGATCAAATGGGAAGGCTATCCCGATAGTGCCAACACATGGGAAAAGGAAGAAGACGTCTTTTGCACCGGTGCGGAAGACCAACCCGCTGTCTCACTGCTGAGTTCTCTAACCTGGCAAAATTGTTAGATTTGATCAACGCGTTCGAAGACGAACAGGAGAAACTGAAGCGGAAGCGGAAGAGCACATCAGGCAATTCACAGCAAGAAGCAGAGGCGAGCTCAGCAACAAAAAAGGGAGCCAACAAGACAGATCAGGACACAGATAAGATGGACGTTCAGTCGACAGAAGAGAAGGACAGCAGCCCCAAGGTCGCTAGTCTAGACTTTTTTGTCACTGTTGGTCGTTCTAATTTTTTTTTTCTTTTACAGGCCAAGAGGCCGAAAAAGAGCTCATTGGCTGATTCTAGCAGTCACAGCGATGAGATTAATCTCGACTCACTCGAAGCCAAAGTTGGATTCGACTTTGGTGATGAAGTGGAGAACATCCTTGGTATTCAACGAACTAAGGATGGTTTCCTTTGTGCCTATGTCACTTGGTACGCCAGTAGTTAATTTCCTTAATTGACATGTTGTGGGCAACTTAGACGTGCGTTTCAAGGCTCGGGAAGGATGACTGCTCGTACGTTCCTACCCAGCTGCTTGCCCTCAAGGCCCCACAGAAACTGATCGCCTTTTACGAGTCCCACATTAAGGTACATCCCCCATGTGAACGATGCATTTGTGTAAATAGCCGTAGTCTGACCCTTGGTTATGTTGTTGTCAACAGTTCGAGCCAGTCAGGCCGACGCAGGAGTAGTTGTTGTATTTTGTTTATTGTCTCTACAACATGCCTTGAAAGCCTGAGCGTTGCCAAGTGTCCGGATATTCTTGTCGACATATTAATTTCTTTTGCCAAGCTACGGTGTCCACACCTACACACCTGCTCTTCTTGCTAGACGTGACAGAGGAGTTGTGGCGTTTCAGCCCCAAAGTGTAGATTTGTACACAACTCAGCAAGACATTGGGGGTTGGAACAATGGAAAACATCACAGCGGGCAATGAGGCCCAGGGCATTGAGGACATGATCCACTTGGACACCATGAGCGAGGAAACCATCCTCAAGAATCTGAGTGTGCGTTATGGTAGAGACCAAATCTACGTGCGTCCCCCTGTCCTTCAGCACGCTTGTTTTTCCTCGTGTATTTTCCTTTTATTAAAACCTCCGCTCTTGGCACGTCTCCTGTGCTGCGGAAATGGCTTACCCTCTCTACATGTAGACCTACACTGGTGCCATTTTGGTGTCCGTAAATCCCTACCAAGTCCTTGTACGCCATTCAACAACCCACACGTTTTAAATCAAATATTATAATAGCAACAAGAAAAATCAAACAAATAATTAAAACAAATACAACTAAATGCCATGCACCTTTATGACATGGGTTGAACACACACTGTTGCAGCCCATTTATACGGCAGATGTTGCGAAGCGCTACAACAACAAACCACTGGGTGCCGTCGAGCCGCACATCTTTGCTATCGCCGATGTGGCCTACCAGACCATGATGGAGGACGGCGGCAACCGTTCAGTGATCATCAGTGGTGAGTCAGGAGCCGGCAAGACCGAAGCCACCAAGCTGCTTCTGCAGTACCTCGCCCTCAAGACTTCCGGCGTGAACAAGGCCCACAGCGCCCCCGACACGGCCAACAAAAAGAAGTCTCTCATCGAACAGCTCATCCTGGAATCTTCGCCCATCCTTGAGGCCTTCGGTAATGCCAAGACGGTACGTTCGTTCTTTATTACTTTCCATGCTCGTGCAAGGTCTGCAGACCTTGAAAGGGGGGAAAAAAAGAAATGAAGAGAAAAGAAAGAGAGGAGGAATAAGTAACCGTGGGGCGTTTCGACATTGGTATTAAACCCGATTCCTTGCAGGTGAGAAATGACAACTCGTCTCGATTCGTACGTCTACCATCGTCGGCAAGCTAAAATATAGAAACATATTGACGCAGGGGTATGTATAGGGAAAATACATGAAAATCGACTTCGATGCGCGGGGATCCATCGCTGGTGCCAAAATCGAGAACTGTACCGCTCGACATCCAACAGGAGTTATCCTTCAATAGTTACCATGCAACCGTTTTTGATACTACCTCATTTTCTACCAGATTTGCTCGAGAAGTCGCGTATCGTCTACCAGGCCCCAGATGAGCGGAACTATCACATCTTCTACCAGTTCTGTGCTGGTCTCAGCCCAGAGGAGAAAGGTGTGTCCTCTCCACCCTCCCTCTCCTTCTCCAAGCGCCTCTTCCATGCCCCCCCCCCAAAAAACGTCCCTCACCCCTTTCCCGGCGACACCTTGACCCGGTCCAGCCAAGTATCATATCTGTGCCTCGACGGACTTCCACTACATCAACCAGAGCGGGTGTCACACCATCCCCAACGTGAACGATGCCAACGACTTTGCCGAGTACCGTTCTTCTCACCCCCCCCCTCCCTGTCCTCAAGCGAACTCTCGCACGTAAAGGCCGGGTTTTTGCTCACAGGTGAACAACCTCGTGTGTGTGTGTGTGTGTGTGTGAAGAGTGCGCAATGCGTTGTCCGTGCTGGGGATCGGTCCCGAGGAGGACATCTTCGCGGTGATCGCGGCGGTGCTTCACATGGGCAACATCCGCTTCGCCTCGCAGGGTGACGGCTCTACTGTCGTCAACCCCGAGGGTGAGCAGCCTACCCCCCTCCCCTGTGCACAATAAATAAGCAATAATCAATAACAAACAAGTTAACTTCCTTAGGAGTCTCCCTCCGACTTTTTGCTGAGTGACACACGCCTTTGTATCCTGTGTGTGTGTGTGTGTGTGTGTGTGTGTGTGTGTGTGTGCGTGTGTGTGTGTGTGACAGCGCTGGAACTGGCGGCGAGCAATCTGGGCGTGCCGGCGGAGAAGCTGGCCGAGTCTATGACAGTGCGGTACAACAAGATCCGAAACGAGGTCTTCCGAGTGCCGCTCAAGCCCGAGGAGGCGGCGGACGTGAGGGACGCCATCGCCAAGGCCCTCTATGGACGCCAGTTCAACTGGCTCGTCGAGCGCATCAATCGTTCCATCTCCAAGTCCGCTTCGCCCAACGCGCGCTCCTTCATCGGTGTACTGGTACGCATTTTTGTGACCCACTGTGTGTGTGTGTGCGTGTGCGTGTGCACGCGTTTGTGGCCGAACTGCCATCGATGGCCATGGCCCTTGGCTCACAACCGAGTTTTTTTTGGGGGGGGAGGGCAGGACATCTTCGGCTTCGAGAACTTCTTGGTCAACAGCTTCGAGCAGCTGTGCATCAACTATGCCAACGAGAAGCTGCAACAGCAGTTCAATCAACACATCTTCAAGCAGGAACAGGAAGAATATGAGCGCGAAAAGTATGGCTTTTCCTTTATTATTATTATTATTATTATTATTATTATTATTATTATTATTATTATTATTATTATTATTATAATCAATTATTTTATTAGCACTATTATTGACGCATTGTTCAACAATAACAGGATCAATTGGGAGACCATTTCGTTCAACGACAACCAGGGCTGTATCGATCTCATCGAGAAGCCGCTCGGTATCCTTTCGCTGCTCGATGAGGAATGCTTCTTCCCGAAGGGTTCCGACGGCACCTTCCTGGAGAAGCTGCACAAGGCGCACGAGAAGCACAACTACTACGAGAAGCCCAAGACGCGCGGCGACAAGTTCGTGATCAAGCACTACGCCGGCGATGTCGCATACTCGACCAAGAGCTTCCTAGGTAACCTTACCCTATCTGGGCTTGCCATGAAACCTCGATGCCAATTGGTGTCGCTTGTGTCATTGCTAAACAGACAAGAATCGCGACACGATTCCCGAATCCGCGTCTGCACTTCTCGCCGCCTCATCGATCGGTACATCCTCCTCCTGGATAATGATAGCGCCTCATCTGGATAGGCCATCTCTCTCCTCCCCTCTCTGACATGGAGACCTCTCCTCTCTCTCTCTCTCTCTCTCTCTCTCTCTCTCTCCCTCCCCTTCTGTAGCGCACGTCGCGCAGCTCTTCCCCGAGGGCCAGCCTTCCGCGCAGGCACAGGCGCAGGGCGGGAGAGGCGGCAAGGGCCGTTCGCCGACCGTCGGCGCCCAGTTCAAGAACCAGCTGCTGGACCTGGTGGCCACCCTGTCGGCCACCTACCCCTACTACGTGCGGTGTATCAAGCCCAACCCCCAGAAGAAGCCCAACCTGTTCGACGGTACATTCCTCGTCTGCGCGCATGCCAACCGAATTCCAGGCTGTCCCCATTCGGGGGTGTCTCACACGCGATCGCGGTGGCGCTCGCAGGCGACCTCGTGTTGGCGCAGCTGAGGTATTGCGGTATGTTGGAGACCATCCGCATCCGTAAGCTGGGATTCCCCATCCGTAGGGACTTTGGGGCGTTCAGGGAACGCTACCGCCTCCTCGCGCCCTCCAGCGCCTGGGAAAAGGACGACCGCAAGGCCTGCGGGATGATCCTCGATGTAAGATCCTCTGAGCCTCCCTCTTAACAATAGACTCGTCCTATGAGTTCGTTCGAATTACTGACGTCGTCCTGCTGTTCATTCCAGGCGGCTTCGTACAGGATGACGCCTGGGCACTACACCATGGGCCTCACGAAGGTGTTCATGCGCGACGAACAGGTGCGTCAGCAGATTCCATTCATTCCCCCGCGGAGAGAGGAGAACGGACCAATAGGGGGACATGGGTGGGAGGGACGAGTCAAGTTGACCAGACAGATCTAAAACTCACCAATTGGCACATAATTCTCCGATGTCCAGAGCACGATCCTGGAGCAGCTCCGTAACGAGCACCTGCTGGCCAGCGTGCTCATCATTCAGAAGACCTGGCGCCGCTACGCCGCCCGCTCTCACTTCGTCGACCTCCGCAAGGGCGCCCTCGTTGCGCAGACCCGTACCCTGACCTCCTCTCCCGCCCCGCCCCTCCCCTCTCTCCTTCTCCTTCTCCTTCTCCTTCTCCTTCTCCTTCTCCTTCTCCTTCTCCCCTCTCCCCTCCTTCTCACTGATGAACCATCCGCCGTCCTGGTAGACTACCGCAAGCGCGTTGCCCGGGTCAATTACACTCGCACGCGTGACGCTTCCATCACCATCCAGTCATGTACGCAGGCCATCCATTCGTATGGGTCTCTGGAAAAAAAAAAAAAAACCTAACCTCGCACGGGATGGTTGAAAGGGACGCGCATGGCTTTCGCTCGCCGCAGGTTCATCGCAATCCGTAAGGGCGTCCTTGCGCTGCAAACCGGTACGCGACCTCCCCCCTCCTCTATCCTCATTGTCACGGTTGACCGTTCTGAGATTCTCATCACTCGACTCCTGCGTGTACAGCCGCCCGCTGCATGCTGGCCGTAAAGGAGAAGGAGCGCCTCGTCCGTGAGGAGCAGGAACGGCAGCGCCGTCTCGAGGAGATCAGGAAGCTCAAGGACAAGGAGGAGCGCGAGAGGCGCGAGCGCGAGGAGATGGCGCGCCTGGAGCAGGAGCGCAAGCAGAAGGCCGAGAAGGAGCGACAGGAGAAGGAGCGGCAGGAGCGCGAGAAGCGCGAGATGGAGAAGCTGCGCGAGGAGGCCCAGCGCCGAGACCAGGCCGCCCTCGGCCTGCCCGCCAGCGAGACGCTCGCCGACTACCAGTCAGCCCCCCCCCGCCCTCGCCCTTCCCCTCGCCCTTCCTCCCCCCACTCGCGACCTAACCCTACCGCAGGGCAATCCAGCGTGGCGCCACCACCCAGACGTTCGCGGCGGAGGAGGTGCCTCCGGAGGCGCAGGCGCCGCTCGACAGCCAATCCCTGGAGGAGAGGTGGCTGAGCGCGCTGGACCCGCTCAACATGCCCCCGCCCGACTGGGACCTGCCTCCGGCTCCCGAGGACCAGCCCCCGCCCCCGCCCCCTCCGGGCCAGGTCCGCTCCTTCCTTCCCCATCCCTGAACATAAAACCCTGCTCCTTCCTCCTTCTCCTCCTCTGTCTCCTACTAGTCTGACACAGGCCTGCATGCGCACTAGGCTGGCGTGCTCGATTTCCTGTCGGCGCCGCTGTACGGCTACCAGTTCAAGGACTTTGCCACGCACTACTTCCGCCCGCATAAGACCGACACGATCCAGCAGCTCATCACCTACACCAAGAAGCCTCTGAACGCGTCGCTGCTGCAGCTCACCGTCGAAGACGCCAAGAACGCGGTCGAGGTCTCCAGGAAGATTCACGTCTACATGAGCCACAAGAAGACCCTCGCCGAGAACCTCTGTACTCCTCCCCTTTTCCCCGACTACCGTCCCTTCCCGTCCCTTCCCTTCCCTTCCCTTAACTCATCTCCGATCCTACATTCGCAGCGACCGTCCAATACATTCTGCAGCGCGGCCTTTCCGCTCCCAACCTTAAGGACGAGGTCGGTTCTCCCCCTCGGAAGCTTCCCATTCCTCACGCTACGACGGCGCGACTCACGCTGGTCGCTTTTTTTGTATCCATAGATTTACTGCCAGCTGCTGAAGCAAGTGACGGGCAATCCAGCCCCCGAGCACGAGGAGCACTGCTGGGAGCTGATCATGTTCTGCAGCTGCACCTTCGCGCCCTCCGAGGCATTCCTCAAGTACTACGTGTGCTTCCTCGACGAGACCATCGCCAACTCCAGCCCCTTCTCGCCCCACGCCACCTTCGCCAAGGTGCCTTACCCCCTGCCCCCTCCCCTTCCTTGCCTGATCAAGGCTTCCTTGGTCACATCCTATACGGATGGAGTGTCTGACATCTTGCTTCTTGCTTCTTAACACGCAAGGAATCGCTCACGCGGTATCTCACCACGGGCGAGCGCAAGATGGTGCCATCGCTGATGGAGCTCGAGGCCATCCGCAAGCGAGAGCCCATGGTGCTCCGCGTCTTCTTCCTGGTACGCAGCCTTTTTACCTCCTTCTCTCCCTGGGGTCCTCTGGTGTCACGTCAGAGCGACTCGGCCGAGGCTTTGTCGAGTGACGCTGACGTCTCTCTCTCTCTCTCTCTCTCTCTCTCTCTCT
>CDFF01072270.1:2986-15036 GCA_000826265.1 Acanthamoeba culbertsoni
TTTAATATACTATTGATTAGAGGAGGACGCACCATAAATACGAGCGAGGGAGTCGTAGTGGTGGGTCGTTTTGTTGTGGGTCACATTGAGCATGACCTTGTAAATACCGGGCTTCGTGTAGTTGTGCACAACCCACGGCTTTTGGGGGGAGTGAGAGTGAGTGGTGAACGCAAGAAGGGGCTCAACTTCACTCATGAACTCCTTCTTTCCTCTCAGGAACCTACCTCATAGCTGCCAACCGCCTTAGAGCCGTCACCAAAGAGCCACGAGTAGTGCGTCCCATTGCCGTGCTGAGCGGGTTTGAAAAGAGAGAGAGAGAGAGAGAGAGAGAGAGAGAATGAGTCGGCAGCACGGGAAAAAGGTGGAAATGGAACGCACGTCCAGTGCCGAGCCACAGGCATTGAAGTGCAGGGGCGTGTGTATCTCTATGGGAAGCGTAGGGAGGATACCCTGCCCCGCGCCACCTTGCAGGAGGATAATTTAGAAGGTAAGTTGTAAAGAGCGGAAAGCAGCGAGGTTGTACAGGTCTCTTGAGACGCGACAAGATAGCAGGACGAGGCGAGCAGCAGAAGCACAACCAGCACAACAAACCCAAGTTCCTTAGGCGTCTTCATTTGGCGGGTTGGGGTTATCGGTGCGGAGAAACAGAAAAGAAGTGGATTAAATTGCAAAAGAAAATAGAACTTTTCCGTTCTTTTTACTCCACACAAAAAGATGTCATCTTCAGATGGATATGGCAAGGAGGTGAAGAAGAGCCACCCTTTCCGTAGAAAATGGGACAAGGAATACTACGAGCGCAAAGCGAAGGAACGGGAGGAGGGCGAGGAGGTTGAGCCTGGTAAACCTGTTCTCCCTCATCCATTTTATTAATTCTTCCCATGCCTCTTCCAATCGGCTTTACTAGCCCTCCTCCTTCTTCATCTTATGTCCCTTTTTTTTTTGAGATTTGCTTGCAAACCTTCCTCTTGACCCTTATTTAAACGCAGAGCAGGACCATCCTGCCTTCAAGAACGTGCCGCGAGGCCCGTTGCTCACCGGAGCGGGCAAGCCGATTCTGCCACCCCACTTGCGTAAGCCGCTCAAGGCGCGAGACTATCAGGTGGACACCGACGCCAAGATCGGGAAGGCCCAAGTGGTCGTCCCCGGCACGCCCACCTCCAGCCAGGCCGGCTTCTACTGCGACGTTTGCGATTGCGTAGTAAAGGATTCGGCCAACTACCTTGACCATATCAACGGTAAAAAACGTACGGACATGCCTTCTTCGTTTATTCATTCATTTGTTTATTTATTTATTTATATATTTATTGAATTCTCATTTGGGGGGGGGGAACAGATCAACGAGCATTGGGCTTTTCGATGAGAGCAGAGCGTTCGACACTCGAGCAGGTGAAGAACATATTCAAGAACGCCAAACGAAAGAAGGAAGCAGAGGACGAATACAATTTCGACGAAAGAATGCAGAAGCTCCAGGAAGACGAGGAAAGACGGAAACGAGAGAAGAAGGAGCGAAAGAAGCAGAAGAAGCAGAAGACCGAAGAATCCGCGCCGGCTTCGTCCTCCGCCGCCCAGTCTGAAGGAGAGGAAGACGCGATGCTGGCCGCGATGGGCCTTCCCACCGGATTCGGCAAAAGCAAGTAGAGTAGCAGCCGATGAAAAGTCATACTAGAAATCTTTTTCGTACAATGAAATCGATTTATTCATCTTTTCCCCCTCTCGCTGTCTTCTGGTCAGAACCATTCGTCACACGTGCAGTAGCCCTTGGCGTGCATCCAGTGCACGATATCAATGTGCCGCCGCGACGCGGCGTGCGCGCACACGTCCGCGCTCCACGGACAGCCGTTGTCGCGCAGCCATTTGAGCACGCCAAGATGGCCTCCCTCGGCGGCGGCCACGCAGGCGGCCTCGCTCCACGGACACCCGTTGGCCCGCACCCACTTGAGCACCTTGAGCCGGCCCTTCTCGGCGGCGGCCGTGCAGGTGTGCTCGTCCCACGGACACCCATTGGCCCGCGCCCACTTGAGCACCTTCAGATTCCCGCCCGCCGCTGCGGCTCGGCACACGGACTCGTCCCAAGGGTAGCCGTGCGCGCGCGCCCACTTGATGACGTTAAGATGGCCTCTCCGGGCCGCCGCGACCATACAGGGCTCGTTCTTCCACTCGCTTCCCATGGCGCGCGCCCATTTCACCACGTTGAGGCGACCCTCCTCGGTGGCGACCATCAAGCAGGCGTCAATGTCGCACGGACACCCGTTATCGCGCGCCCATTGGAGGGTCTCGAGTTGGCCCTGCCGCGCGGCTGCCGCGCATGTCTCCTCGTCCCACGGACACCCGCGGGCGCGCGCAGACTGCAGGGCCTGAAGACTGCCCGCCGCGGCCGCAGCGGCGCAGGTGGTTTCGTCGCACGGACAGTCTTCGCCGAGCGCCCATTGCAGGATTTCGAGGTGGCCTCGACTTGCCGCCGCCGTGCAGGTCCATTTATCCCACGGGCAGCCGTTGGCGTGAGCCCATTGAAGCATCTCGAAATGGCCGCCCTTGGCCGCGATGGCGCTCACTGACTCGTCCCACGGCAGGCCCACCGAGCGCGCCCACTGCAGCACGTCAAGGCGACCAGCGATGGCGGCAAACATGCATGCCTTGGTGAGTCCCTTTGTCCAGCCTTTTTCGTAGACCCATTGCAGGGTCCCGAGGTGCACACCCTTGGCCGCGGCCTCGGCCACCCGTCTGCCGATGGCGGGGCAGCCATTGTCCAGCGCCCACTGCAGCACTTCGAGATGGCCACCAACGGCCGCGCCGTCACAGGTGTATTCGTCCCACGGGCATCCGTTGGCCCGGGCCCATTGTAGCACCTCGAGGTGGCCGCCCCTCGCGGCCTTGGCGCATGTGGCCCCGCTCCATCGACAGCCGTTCGCTCGCGCCCACTGAAGCACGGTGAGGCGTCCTCCTGAGGCGGCCTCGGCACACGTCGCCCAGTCCCACGGGCAGCCATTGGCTCGGGCCCACTTTAACACCTCGAGATGACCCTCCTTGGCGGCAGCCTCGCACAGGGAGGGGTTCCATGGGCAGCCGCTGGCTCGAGCCCATTGCATGACGTTCAGCCAACCCCTTGTAGCGGCGCTCTGAACAAACACGTTGGGTCTTCCGGGTTGAGGTGAGGCAGGGCACTCATCCACAAGCTGCAGCCACAACCGGCAGACGGATCTACAGCAAGTGGAGGTCACCAGGTCGCATCTTGTGGCTATAGAAATGACATAGAGTTGAACTTCGACAGGCAAAAGAGTAAGGGCCCCTGAAGGTGCATCGTCGAAGATATCTTCCATAACCTTGTTGAACGAGGACAAGGGTCAAGGGGCGTATTCATCAACACGTAATAGGCTCGTCATAAAATTTCTTTCTGCTTTCTTTGTATTTCTTTGCATAAGCATTTTCTGGACCTGTCGGCAAGGATGCAGGGGATTGGCGGAGCGCTATCACGCCACTCAGAATTCAAAGCAGACACCGGTGTATGACAGACGTATTTATTGCGTCACTGGAGATGAGGTTTCGCCAATTTGTCGGGCAGGCCCAGCGTATTGAGATAGGCGCCTAATGAGGGCTCCTCGCCCATCAGCGAGCGCATCATCTCCATCGGATCCTTCGCTCCTCCGTATTGCAATATCTCCCTCCGATATCGCTCACCCACTGACCATTTAACATTTAGTCCGGCTTGGCAAAGGGAGGGTTTTAAAAACTACTTACTCGTGCGGTTCAGTGGATCCGATTCGAAGCACTTGTGCCATAGGTTGGCTGAAAACACACGGCAGTAGAGGTAGCTATAGTACCCCGCCCCGTAGCCGCTCAGATGACCAAATCCTGCCTGCACGTTCGTTCCCTCTAGAGGAAAAAGAAAAATGTCAATTAAACATATATACGTTATTCAATAATTTTATAACATAAATGTACCAGCAAAGGGTATAGAGTAGTATCGGTTCTGCAGGTTTCGTAGAATATCGGTGGTGGAGGCCGGGAGTGGATGCGCGTCATGATAGATGAGATCCATCATCGAGTACATCACCTGCAGTTGCGCTTCCATTCCAGCAAATCGCCCTACGGTTTCCTGATTTCATTGAAAAATTCCATTATGTTCTGTTCTCCAATAGGGCAGAGACTTGAGCATTACTTGAAGAGCGTATAAATCGGCCTGTGGGATTGGCTCGCCGGTACGCCAATGGCGAGCAAAGCGAGAGAGCACACGCGGAGAATAGGCATAATATTCCATCAATGTAGATGGCGTTTCGACGAAATCTAGCTGAGCCCTCGTCCCCGCTACATGCTGGAACTCTGTTGTGGTCGTTGAGTTGATAGGGTATCAGATGCCCTTTTTCTTTTCTTTTCTTTTCTTTTCCATAACGATGTTACGAACCAGTACGCGACAGGAGTGTCGCGAGAGTGTGGCCAAATTCGTGGAAAAGGGTTTCCACATCGCGGTGTGAAAGAAGTGAAGGACGGTCGGCCGATCTTTCCGGGAAATTGCACACAAGTGCCACTCGAGGTATGACGTGGCCATTGCGCATTTCCGGTACAAGCTGCGCGTTATTGGTTGGGAATCGATTAGCCCTGTTCTCCCAATTTTATTTATTTATTACTTTTATTTTTTGAAAATTATTTAATTATTTAATTGAAGGTTACCCATGGAGCGTCAGTTAGGTTTTGTGGGTGGTAGTGTGAGAATTGAATGGCAAAATTGGCAGCATGGCTGAATTTGTTGGACCGCGGGAATAAATCGAGGTAAACGTAGCCAATCGTGCCTTCTGTTTCGTGCGACACACGCACCTTTCTTGATATATGTAATTATAGTATACGTTAGGGTGTTTAAAAATCACGTCGAGCACGATTTTGTCACCTTACAGAGGTATGCCAGGTTTCAGTCAAGTCCATCGGGATGACCTCCAGGGATAGGCCATAGAGATTGGACACGATGGTGTTGAGACCTTCCATGCAATGGCCGAGCGAAAAGTACTTCATTTCCAGATACGATTATTGGTTGGGGATCCTACTAAATAAATAAGAATAGTTTCTGGTTTTTCCGTACTTCACTCAGGTTGGGGGTTGCTTTGAACATCTCCGAATAGCGCACTCTGTCCCATCCGTAGATGGTCACATCACCGTTCTGGTCCGCGCCTTCCTTTTGCCTCTTCAACCCCTTAAGGAGTTCTAACTCCTGCTCGAACGAAAACAAAGCTTCGCTCTCAGCCCTCGGCGCATACGTTGCACACCTCTACTCTAATGTAATCAGGAATTGTAGCACCTATTGTTGACTTACCCAGTCCGCTTTGCCCCTTATCACTTTGCTCAGGTCATCCAAAAAGCTGTACACGGACTGCGGCGTCTTTGCCAGCCGATTGGCTAGCGAGAGTGCGGCATACGAGGGAAATTCCAACACTTTTGCCAACTCGTCCCGCTTCGCGAGCAGTGCGTCGAGCAGCTTGCGTGCGCGGTCCGAGTGACGGTGTGTAAGCACGAATGCTTGCTTCCTTAACTCCGGATTGTCGACATTGTGTAAGATGGCGGTGAGCACGCTCGGGCTTACTGGTAACACTGCTTGCGTGCCTCGCCTGTATCCAATGGGGCATAAGAATCGGGATAAGTCCAAACAAACTAAAATTGGGCTACCTGCATATACAATTAAAGCAATTTAAACAATTTTTGTACATGTTTTCCCATATTTTTCAACTATTTGCAATCCAGCATTAAAACAAATATTTTTGTATTATCTACTGACTTAATAGTACATGCATGGTTGAATATAGTTTGCACCAAGGAACTATTCATAAAAATATAAAATAATTATTGGTAAACCTTGATTGGAGACGTTCATAATTCATAGTTTGATACGTGAATATCTCACAATTTAAAGAATTTCACGGTCTAGGTTATCAATAGAGTATAATTTGTATTTGGACTTACCCCCATTCTTTTTGTTTGGACGTACACCCCAATAGAATTGAACCAAATAATTTGCACATGATAAAAGGGAAAGGGGGAGGAAAGTTACCTGCGTACAAGTCGAGCAAGTTTCGGTGGGAGGGACCTTGCGGTGTGGTCGTCCAACACGAGCAGCTCGCCCAGAAGGTCCTCGTTAGATGAAGAAGCCACTGAAAATTCGTAGGCAAGCGCTGTGATATCCTGGTTAATGGCAACAACCTGCCAGTACTTCCCGAGTGAGTCTAACTATAGTATTTCAACCAGTAAAAAGAAAAATTGTTTTTTTTTTAAAAAAAAAATGTTGCCTTTTTTCGCTTATCTTCGGACAAATGGATGCCATTGAGTTCGAATTCTAGCTTGAACGCCCTGCCTGCGATCTGCTGTTCAGGTGTCATCTTTTCGAAAGCACTCTCACCTGCATTAAACGGCGGTTTTAGAGACGAGAGCAATTTTATAATTGCTTTTATATCTATATAGATATAGATATATAGATATAAAAGGACAACATGCCTTCACCATCATTGGTAACAGTTGCCGTGGCGTCGTAAAGGCTGGTGTCTGTGTTGAGATGATGAATGAGCGTGGACAGTTGGGCGTAGCATTCCTCCGCGGCTTCGATCCATTCCTCCGATGGGTGTGTATTGCTATGCAACGGAATGACAATAGACCAATTGATTTCAGCGCTGGATGAATAGTGAGGAGGGAAGAAGGACGAGAAGTACCGACAGAGCTCGGCTGGGTCGACAACGCTGCAAATCGTGGCGGATATTCTGTCCAATGTACGCAAGAGGTCGACTTTGGTTGCAAGGGAAGGGTTTCTGTGAAAGAAGGGAATAACGACCTTAAACAAGGTGTTTCCTGCTTATTTGAACGTAGAAGCCTCATAGCAAATCGGAGGGGCACCTTTTGTTGGCGGCAGTTTGGCTGCGTGTGTGCACGACGAGACGCTCCACTTCATCTTCAACACGACTTATCAAGCTGCCCCACGCATCGGGTGACGTCAAACCGGGGACACAATAGAGCCCGGCATTCCCTCGCTCTATGGTTGGGCCAACAACAGCAGAGTCAAATTCTTGAATTAAGCGAGAAGACAAACGGCGCGAAGAATAAAGATGCGCGGTCGATTCTGCTGGCCAATTCGAACGAATGAAGCGGCATGACCGTGCTTGTGCAGCATTGCTGTGGGGACAAGCACGAACCACCGAGCGTCGGCAGTGTGCGACTTGCCTCATCTTTTCCGGTGTGATTTTCCTGTCGTTTCCTCTGCGGGACGGATGCGCTCAAGCGGAACTGTAAGCATTTCCGGTTGTTTTGAGTTCCGAAGAGCTACCACCGAACACAAGTAACAGCCTTTGTTCCTCAAAAGGACAAGTAACCGGTTTCAGGTTAAACGGATAGAATAAGGTAGTGTCCTCGGGTTCAACTCGCAACTCTTAATGGAGATGAACTAGGTCTCAACAGACATTATGGAATTACTGAAAAGGAGGGGAAATGGCCAACTGGAGGGTTTTCAAACTCTTTTACATGCTCACATTTTCCACAGCTGACGGAAATATGTTAACCTACAGGATGTTATGCCATAGCTTCCCAGTTGGTTTCTGTTTTGAACTCATAACCGAATCGGCAAGGCTGGGGGAAGGTGCGGAAAAAAGGCCTGCGTCCCCGCCAACTGAGGACGAAAATTCGAGAGATGTTTTTCAAAGCACCAATCATTATCAAAATATGTAATGACAGCCCAACTGCCTGGTTGGGGAGCACGCAAGGAAACGGAGGACTCGTGACCGCGGTCTTCCCTTCGTCGGAGCAGACATACCTTTCGGAAGCTTGACAACTAACAAAGGAAGGCTTGAAGTGACACACAACATTTTGGGCGGAAAAGGGCAAACGCTCGGAAGAACGAAAAGAAGAACGTCCTTAAATCATACCCTAAGCCGTCTGGGGTAAAATTGGATCAATTGGTCGATTCAGTCCGCCCTCTGGCTTAACTTATTACGGCAGCACTCAATCCCCCCGATTGAGCGTGCTTCCGCCCCGCACAACGCGCTGGACTACCCCACCAATTTCGCTCCCTTTCTGGGATCAATGATGGAAAATAGCGGTATGATGGAAGAACGGCAGGACTCAATGCTCGGCGGCGATCCTGATTCACCAGACGGGGGATCGCTGGACGATGACGACGATGAGGTCGATGGAGGTGGACGATCAACAAATGGACAACCAAGAGCGAAAAAGAGGCGAAAGTACATCAACAAGGCGTGCGACAACTGCCGAACAAGGCACAGCAGATGTGATGGAAAGGAACCCTGCGGGCCCTGTGCCAAGAAGGGCTTCCAGTGCGGCTATTCCGCTCCGCCTAGTCGACGAGGCCCTGTCTCAGAGCGGCAGCTGCAAGAGCTCATCACGTCGCTCACCAAGCAAATAGAATCAGAAAAGAAAATGAAGAAGGTACCCTCCCCCCCCTCGCTTTCGCTCAATTTAACGAATCTCGCGGGCCGTTGAAGATGAATTCTCACTCTTCGTCTCTGCACACAGGACTGGAAGGACAAATACTTTCAAAAGACTGGCGGTTCGACTTCCCCTACGTCGGCCTCTGGTGCCCCCTTCTCCCCCTCGGGTGAGGGCGGCACCATGCCGTCCGAATCGTTCAACTCGCCCGCTGCCTCTTCCCTGGGCGGTGCCTACGGGAGTGGAGATGGGGCGGCTGCTGGCTACGGCTCCAGTTGGGCCACTGGACCCGATTCGCAACTGGCGCAGGCGTCCACACTGTCCATGTACATTGACGCCTACCACCGCTACATCTCGCGACACATCTCTGCTAGCCCTGCCGTATTTGAACCGGGCGCAGCGCTCAAGGTCATCACATCCAACATGCGCACGCCGCTCGCCTTCCAGATGTATGCCGTTCTCGCCAACGGTTAGCCAACGTTCCCTTCCCCTTTTCCTCCTTCCCCCTTCCCCCTTTTTAATATATATTTTTTTCTTGGAAACAAATTCGGCTGACTGCGCCACCTTAAAGGCGCGCGCGTGACCGGTCATCAGCCAGCGTCGGCAGATTTTGCGACGAAGGCGCGACGGACGCTGGGTGCGGTGTTCGACCAGACGGACGGTCTGGTGGCGCAGGGGCTGATGATCCTGGCCTACTACATGTCCGGCCAGGCCGAGGCCGACAAGACGATGTACTATCTGCAGCTGGCCCGCAAGATGTGCCAGCATCTGGACACCCGGTCGAGCGACTACTACATGCTCATCCTCATGACAATCGGCCTCGCCTCTCCGCATCACGAGGAGAAGCTCGAGGTCTTCACCGAACTCAAGATGCGGCTCGAGCCGCTCCTCTCCAATGCCATCGGGGGCAACCTCGCCTCCGCGTCGTCCCCCACATCTTCCTCTTCCTCTTCCTCTTCTTCGTCCTCTTCCTCTTCCTCTTCCTCCTCCTCCTCCTCCTCCTCTTCAGCCGCTTCGTCGGGCGCAGGCGGGCTCCTCAATCGGAGCTTCACGCTGACGCTGGCCATCATCTCGGTGCAGGTCGAGCTGGAGATGGCCAAGCTGCGGATGGACTACAACGCGGACTACGCGGTCATGCTCCAGGTGCTGGACAAGCTCGAGAAGATGCTGATCGCCGACAAGCCGGCCAATTACTCCAAGCTGGGCTTCCAGATCCAGCTGGACATCATCCGGACGCAATGCTACAACTCGCTGGGCCTCCGCGAGATGGCCGTGGAGCGCACGCAGGAGGTGAGCGAGTTCGCCAAGCATTCCGACTTCGCCTACGTCCCCGTCACCGTGCTCAGCGGCATCGAGATGATGGCCATGATCCAGCTCGAAGAGGGACGCTTCGAGCAGGTGCGCGAGCACATCCAGCGCCTCAACAAGATGACCTCCATCTACCCCTCCATCCGCTTCACCGTCCAAAAGCTCTCCGAAGCCCTCCACGACAAAACCACCAAGGCCGCCTTCAGCGGCGACGCCCGCGGGCTCGACTCTGGTACGCCCTTTGGAGGCCCTCTCCTCTCCTCTCCCCCTTTCCTTTGCCAGGAATAGAATTACTCACCGACCAATAGGATTGAGCGGTCTGGGATCGCAATCTCCGTTCTCGGCCCAATCGGGAGCGGCGGGCCCGGCAGGCGGAGCCGGCCAATCCCCGCTGTTCGGCGGCCAGGACCGAATGCCGGGAGGCGCCGGCGGCCTGGGCGCGTCTCTGCTGCCATTCATGCAGGGCGGCGACATGCAGCAGCGACGCCTCCCTCTCACATCATCCGACCTGCCCGGCGGCGGCCCGCTCGGCGGAATGCACGACCGATTGCCGTTCCCCGGCGCCGGGCCGGAGTCGCTCGGATTGGGTCCTGGAGGCATGGGCGGTCGCGCCGGCCCCGGCGGATTGGACGGCATGGGCGGAATGAACGGACTCGACGGACGAATGTTGGCAGAGCGGGGCTATCCCAAGCCTGACCATCTCTCCACCCCGGGAAGCTATGAGGTACATGTCGCAGAGCAGAGCAGAACAGTGAGAGAGAGCAGAGAGAGAGAGAGAGGGAGAGAGAAGAAACAGAGGGAGGGTTGATGGGACAACAAAATCCTGACTCTTCTTCCTATTCCCCCCCCCCCAAAAGGGAATGGGCGGTCGATTGGGAGGACTGCCACATCTCGCGTCGCAGGGCGACCGAGGCGGAATGTCGATGGAAGAACTGCTGAGCCGAGAGCGGGCGATGGGACTGGGCGGCGCCGGCAGCCCGATGGCGCATCATCATGGCGGCGGCTACGGCCAATCGTCGCTCGAGCAGCACCAACAGCAGCAGGAGCTCGACTATCGGCTGCAGCAGGAGAGGAGCATGCTCGATCGACGAGCGCTGCAGCACCCGCAGGCCGGCATGCCGGCGTCGCTTGGCCAGCAGTCCCAGCAGCCCTCGCTGCCGCCGCATCTCACCCCCTATGCGAGCCATCCCATGCACCGGGGGCTACCCATGGCCGGCGGCTATGGCGGGCTGGGCGGTGGAATGCTGGATATGCGAGGAATGCCACACCCGTCACAGATGGGCGGAATGCCATCGCCTCTGGGCGGCCCGCGTGGGCTGCCCGGAATGTCTGGATTCGGCGGCGGCGGCCTGGGAGGCGTGCCGTCGATGGGAGGCCACCCATTCGGCGGCGGCGGACCAATGGGAGGCATGCCGCAGCAAATGCGTGGGATGCCGTGGGGCGGCATGCCAGGAATGCCGTATCCCGGCGGCCCGTTGGCAGGCGGCGAATCAGAATCCGGCGGGGGTGGTCCACGGCATCATCTGCCACCACCGCTCCATGCGCAGCAGCAGTACATGATGCCCTACGGTGCCGAGCAGCCGGAGGAGTGACGTGTGCAACTTGATGGCTGCACCGCTGTATAACCAGACCACAATACGACCGACGGGTTGATTGGGAGGGAATACGCCCGTTGCTCACGCCTTTTTGACGAACCCTCAACTGAGCATTAGCATCAGTTGAGGCTGTAAATGTTCCTTCCTTGTTTCTTTTTGTCCTTAAGTGTTTACCCGAAACAAATAAAGAGTTGCTACAATACGAGAATGCCTTTAGTCCACCGCCAACATTATTGCATAGTGCACCATGTGAACGTGGAGTGGTGGATTGTGGTTGGTGGGGTCTTTCATGAATTAACCTGGTGCCCCTTCGGTTATCTAGGGGCGAAACACCCACAAAAAAAAGTTCCCTAGTTCAAATACCAGGGGTTTATTTATACCAGTGGCCAGGTTGGGAAATCAGTGTTGGAAAGAACCCCATCGCGCTATGTCAACGGGAGCAGGAGAAGCTGATGCTGGGAGAACTGGATCCATGGTATTTGTAACCTTTCGGGACAAGGAACAAGACTCCTGGGTGCGCTTTTTGCAGTGGAACGGAAATGAAGCCGCCCTTCAGAAGTTGGCAGACATTGTCGTGAACTCTTACATGGAAATAGTTGGCCACGTGTCTGCCTTCGAGATGGATCTCACTCTCCTTTCTGAGGCCACCGTGGATGAAGTCTGATTATGGACGTTACATCGATATGTTTGACAAAGTGGTCGGACGCTTCCAGCTGCCACATGAACTGGAGGTGGAAATGG